>JABFYK010058293.1:0-33023 GCA_018849495.1 Termitomyces sp. T123_Mx157 | reverse complement strand
GACAACATTGACCTGGAATCCCCAGCAGGCTACAACCTAACAGGGGCAAAACTAGCAAACATTACACAAGCCCTGGCATATAAAGGAATATTAGAAGGATTACCAAAGATGACAAGGAAAGGAACCAAAGTACACTTAGACATGACAAGGTGGGCGGCAAAAGAGAGGACAGGAGAAATGCCCACAGACAAAGTAATATGGAAATCCCTAAAAGACAAAGACCTTTCAAAACAGATAAAAGCCTTCATGTGGAAGGCAATGCATAATGGATATAAAATAGGGAAATACTGGGAAAATATCAAGGATTTGGAAAATAGAGCAATATGCCCTAAATGCAGAGTAACAGAGACATTAGAACACATACTCACCAAATGCAAAGCCTTGGGGCAAGAAGTAGCATGGAATTTCACGAGGACCCTGCATGAAAAGAGGGGACTGGATTTCAAAAAACCCTCGCTAGGGGATCAGCTAGGATGCACCATAAACAAAATGTTGAATGAAGAAAATAAAGGAACGCGAAGGTTTAAGAAAATCATAATAGCTGAAATGATGTACACAATCTGGAAAATAAGGTGTGAATGGAGGATAGCAAGGGACTCAGACCCCGAGCGCACCATCTCCGATGAAGAGATGGTTGGAATACTCAGAGTGGCAATAGGGAGAAAGATCAAATATGACTGCCTGGCAATAGACAGAAATAGGTTTGGAAAGATAGCAACAGACTCTGAGACAGTAGTAAAGACATGGACAAACTTACCGCCAGAAGAATTCAACCCCCTTAGGTCATGGAGAAAGTTAACCGCGGTTTTAGTGGGTATTGGATAACGAGTCCCACACTCTTAAGTGCATAAAGGCATTTCCGGCGGGGTGGCCCCAGAGCCAAGGGAGTTCACAAAAAGAAAACTGTACAAGCAATAATTGCACATATCCCAGACTACACGAGGTTGACTATGTGAACTGTCGGTAGTCTACAGAGATACCACCAAAAAAAAAAAAAACAGGCTAGGGAAATGAATGGCAGTGATGCCAAGGATTGTAATGGCTTCTTTACTGACACTGAGCCTGAGCCAAAGCCTGCCTGCCGTGAAGCTCTTAAAGCTGCTTCAACACTTCAGTCTTATGTGGCAGACATGAACAAACCCTTTGTGCGTGAGCTAGAGGCTGTCTAGCTAAATTTGGCTGACAGACATGCCTTAACAAATTCAAATCCCTTTGTCCATTTGCCATCACGTATTATCTTCCTTGACTCAATGCTACGACAGTATAGAAGTGTTATATAAAGCCAGGACATACATGATATGTATTTAGGCATACTACAAGCCAAATACATGACCCTATAACATCTCTTTTGTACCTCATACTCTATAATAACCCATAGGTTTAGCTTCCACCGACACCTATGGATTAAGGCAGAATCAAATGTATGAAATCATGAAAAGACCTGTGATACTGTCAATCACAAGTTATGTCAGCTGAGTTATGCATCCGTGTCGATAGTTCAGGTACTAAATGTTAGCACGCTGTCTCGAATGCGGATTTTCACGCTGCGATCTGCGGACCAGCTAATTCGTATCAAATCCATCGCTTCTTGGGCAGTCATGTTTGCTGAAGTTCTCATTCATTAAAGACGAGGATGGGGTAAGCGTCAAAAGAACACAAACCTGCTTCTCCTACGTTAAAGCCAATCGTCTTGAACGGTTGGGAATCGCTACGTCCCTGTCGAGGTGGTGCTCCCGGGTTGAAAAAACTCACGAAACTCGAGCCAACCTTCCAAACCAAAGCGACACTCTCTTCTATAGATAGCGTCAACAACCTTCGTCCATCCGGCGAGAAACTGCATGCTGATATCGCCTTTTTGTGTCCTTCGAGGACATACAGTCGGATCGCTGTTTTAAGATCGTACATGACAACAGCTCCATCGCTTCCACCCACGGCGAGACGCTGTGTTCCCATATAGAAATCGACGGCGGGGAATCTAGAAGGCGATGATTGTGACAGGGTAAGAGGGGAGGATGTAACCCTTACGTCTTGACAACGTAGCTTATGATTTCTGTTACTGTATCTATCACTGCTTCTCGATGAGTTGTGGCATTTGGGTCTAATGACCTGACAACGGCCTCCATTAACTTGGGAATGTTAGGTTGCAAAACCAAGGGACGCTGGAGAGAGAATGTCCTTCACCAAGAATGCTCTAGAGTCAATCAAGAGAACCAACCTTTTTGATGAGGAATGCAACAATATGCATGACTGCTTTACGATGCTCCAGAGTTCGAGGCGTTAGAATATCAAGCCCCAACGTCGTCATGAATAGAGCCGTGTTGCTGGTTGCAATCTGTAGAACAGCAAGCCGAGCTTGCGAACCAACGTTCTGAAGGTTGATAGGCTCCTTGCGACTACTTGTAGCCAGGCTAAACAGTGCTCGAAGGATCTCCATGGCATCAATATAGTGCTGCCATATATGGAATCCTCTGGAACACAGGTCAACAGCAAGAACCCTGTGTAAGGACTGCTCATCATGCAAGTAAAGGGCAATTGATTTTGAAATATCCGTGAGCGCGCTTTGATCACTCGACTGAGATCAAGGTCGAGGAAGTGAGTTCATGTCTTACCTTGTGGAGAGCAAGGTGTATTTTTCTGCAGCCAAATAACCGCATAAAAACAGTGAGAGCGCAGCCTGAGTGGATTCTCGTTCGGCAGTGGGCTGAAGACATGGTACTATCGGTAATTGCATCAAACGGAGGAAATACAAGGAAAGTCATAGGCTTACAGTGATGTTGCCAGCGCTCAGTAAGCTCACTAGACTCTCCGTCTGACATACAAGCCATGGCGTAATCAAATAACACGCGAGTCGCCCTTCGAACATCGTCTAACCAACGCATGAGTCCGGATATCCTCAAGAACATTAGAGATAAACACACTCGAACCATCAAACCATCGGTGAGCAAGGTACACGAGGCTTGGGGGCTGATATTTTGGTCCAACTGCTGCTGACAAAGAAGTGGCGTAGAATACCATAACAGTATTAGCACTTTCAATATATTCTACAAGAATGTCGATGTCGATAAGTGCCCATTTTGATGGAGAAATTACCAACTGACCTTCAAAGACACTGAGAGCGTTAAGCATGACACCTATAGAGAGCACCCGTGCAGCCGATACGTCACTGGACAGACACCATATCTCATGAGGATTCGTGCTTCGATAGAGAGTGACTGTTCCATTTCTGGAAAGCTTCGTTCAGTGAAATCATATGTCAAGGCTTTCCATACCTGGAAAGCCCGGTGGATGCCTGTGCAGGACGGATGCCAAGCTTTTCGGAGCATACCGTGTCGATATCTCGGTTCAGACCAGGCGTTAGGAGCACAGAAAGCACGGAGCGAAGTCGTTCAAGTGTTTTCAGTATCGCACGAGTTTGGTCCCGGTTCGTACTTATCGACTTTGCGACGGCAACAGACGCTGTTGTAAAGCGTTCCAAGTCCAGCAGGAGTGTTGAAGCTACGGTGAAAGATGTTTAATCGAGTAGGACATGAGAAAGATTTTGTGAGACTCACAAGTATCGGGGAATATCAAGTTCGGAATCGACTTGAGGAAGGAGTTTGGCTCAGTTGCTCGAGCCCCTAGTCTTCTACAAAACTTGTCGAGCATGTCACCCGAATAGCCCAATTCATCACTTACATCTCTGTCCACCCTCCCTGCTTCAGCATCTCCTCGACTTTTTCCTCAGCCATCGATCGCCAAAACTCCTGCGTCTTCACATCCCACAAACGAGCACGGTTATCTGCATATACTAGGAGCAAATTGCTAGACCCAATACAGACTCTCAGTAGTGGCGCACAAGACGCAGGTATCAAGAACAAGCTGCCAGTAAGCAATCTTAGAAAAAAGAAGAACAAGATGAGATAGGGAAATAAACGGACAACTGGAATCCATCAATGACAATAACAGCAACAGTCCCATCTGCTGAAATACACAAGACACACCCCTTCAACGGAGAATGCTGTGCGTCTTCAATTTGTATTACGTGAGACAGGCTTGTTGTGAACAGTGTCCACCGAGCACACAGCTTATAATGGCTGATGTGCGATCATGAGAGAATTTCGATGGAGAAATATCGAAGACATACTCCAATGTCCAAAATCCAACAGAACCATCATCAGCTCCTCCAATGATGAACTTCTCCTTTGTCCGCTCGTTTGACACGACAAACAAGCTTTTGATGAAGCCGTTCAGGGCCGGGTCAGAATCCTCACCAAAGGATTTGCTGGAATCCGCAATCATTTGAATCAAGGAAGATTGTCGAAGACGACCATCAGCTGTACAGGGAAAAAATCAATAACATTACGACCACTTTACAGCAGGGTACATACCACATCCTTGCACTATCAGATCAAGTTCCAGAGGTATTAACGACGTGATCTCTGTTCCACCAGTACTAGTACTAGTAGGCCGAACTGTGGAAGGCCGCACTTGCCAAGACATCCTTGGAGGATCTTTCGAGCTCGTATCAAACACAGCGAGGCTTCGATCGCCACTCTGTGCGAGCAGAATCTGCGATGCAGAGGTGATATCTATTGCATCGTAAGGGCCAACGAGGGCAATGGTTTGCAGGCGTTGGGGTCTATAGTCTGAGCTCAGGCGTGAATGAAGCGAGGAATGAAGAAGGTGACTGACGTGACGATGGTCCTCCTTTCAAACGTAATATCGTTCATGTCAACCTCGTTATTATCGGCATCGACGGCTCTGAGTGTGTAGCATTCAACCCGGTCCTATCTCTGTTAGAATGAACGAAACTCGGACGTTTGTCAGGATCTACCTCGAATAAAACAGTGTACGACGAGTCAGTTGTCCATTGGACATCTTGAATCGAAACCTTGGATTCCGTAAACAACATGTGAAGAGATCCACTTTGGTATTCGAAAACCTGGAAAAAGTATCACTAGATCCGTCATATTGACCGAAGACTCAGACGGACCGTAAGGTGGTGCTCAGACCATGCAACAACAAAAGTTTTCCTCCGAGCACCTCTCGCGTGGAATCCCAGAATTATTTCACTCGGGAGAAGTTCGCCGAGATCACGAACATCATCACATGCGATCCTCGATGGTCCTCTCGCTGTCTCTGTTGCTAAAGACAGGTGTTCCGCGGAATGTGGTTTAAGAGCCTTGAGCGGATTCGGTAATTGTATGTTGATATTGGACGCAGTCTTCCCCGGAGGTTGGATTTCCAGCGGTGGCACGGTGCGAGGTAAGAGGTGTATGCGTCTATTCAAAAAGTGGCCATCTGCAGATAGTTGCAAGAGTTTTAGTGATTCTAAATAAAGGGTTAGGCACTTGTCTCAAATTGATAGCCAAAGTGACGGACTATCCACCTCTTGATGCAATCCAACGCTATACGATAAACCATCGAACTGCCACTGTCCAATCAATTCAAGGTCGATGCTTAATTGACGGGAATGGAGCTCAAGGATTGAGATACGAGAGTTCTCCTGTCTACCATTGTCGGCGGGGTCCAAGGAGGGTGACAGGGGGGCATTCGGGTTGATTGTAGCTGCAGTAACTATGATTGTGGTCTAGCGATAGTATTTGTTGAGGTCTGATGCAGCGGGGGGGAATGAATTTCACACCTCTTGAAGTTCATACACTTTGAGGTGGTTCCAAAGCCATAGAGCTTGAAGAGTATCCTTATCTTCAACGCCGATAGGAGAATTCAAAGCCTTTTTCGAGGCATCGACAGTGGTTACGCAGCTTCCGTCCTTCAGAGACAGTACGCTCAGGGTTCTGTAAAATATCAGGGTTGGTGCTACTAAGGATGAAGGTCATAACCAACCCTGCTTCCTGTAGGACAACAACGAACTGGTTATCTTCGATCGGGCGTATACTTGTCACACACTGCCCTAGTCCTGTTTGTGGTAGAATTACGTGGCACCATAGATCAAGGATATTTAGGTTTTCAGGGCCCGTGTTTAAGGGCGACGGGGGATGCGAAGACGATCCAGTGAAAGCGGCAGAATTTGTCGCCGAAAGTAAGGATTTCGGTATTGCATTTCGCTTCAGACTTGATGTAGAAGGAGTTGGCGAGTTCTTAAGAGCGGGCGGCTTGACTACTTCTTTGGGTTGCCGGCCTTGCAAGATATCCTTCAATTTCTCAGGTTCTTCTTCGAAATCGACATAGTTTTTGGGTGCTTCGACTTGCTCAGTTGTGATGCCGGATACAACACCAGCCCTTTGACTAAGGTGGAACGGAGTAGGTGATGTTGGGGTAGAAGACCGCGACCGCGAAGGTGAACAAGACTCCAACGATAGATGCGACGGCCGTGAAGCGGATAGTTGTGTCCTGTAAATTTGGCTGAAGAGGAACACAGTCCCATCCTTAGTTCCCATTGCACAACCACCTTCGGAAGCTCCTGGTTCGGAGCCTGAATGCTTGTAAGTCGAGACATGACCCCAGGACCTGATTACAGACGGGCGAGCGCGCGAACAGCTCTGTTCCAAGAGGTCGCTCTTGTCACTCCGAAAGGTAAATGGAATAAGAAGAGCAGGTGAAGAATGATTCATCGTGCGGTGGCCACACTGCAATCATTCAACGCGTTTGCGTTCGAATGAAAGAGTTCAAAAACGTCCGAGACACATCAATGATCAGGATTATGGAACACAGCCACGATCTCCTACCACGATCTATGATATCATCTTCTCTCTCACAAAGGCCTGTTTACAGGCGTGCCATGAACGTAAGTTTCAACCGAAATTATAGACTAGTTCACGTTCAGTTTTATTCTGTACCAAAAAAAATTATTGAATAACGAATCAAATAGAACCAAAATAGTGCGCTAGCAAGAACTCTTGGATTATGGTAATCAAATCTCAGAAGGTGGAGGAGTACCAGGCCGTGTTGAATATACGCTTTCTGTTTCAGAAGAAGCGTCATAATCCGACTCTTTTGTAGGCGTTGCTTTCCAGGATAATTGTGAAGAGACACGGGATCGTGCCTCTGATGTAGGCCTTTCAATGGGCGCATTGTAACGTCGCATAAATACGGCCTTATGATGAGCAGTTTGCAGAGTGCTAGGGTGCGAAAAGATGGCATCGGTATAGATAGGATTTCTACCTTCTGTCGGCTTCGGCTTGAACGATTCATGGTTGGACGATACTGAAAGATGACGCAAGTGCAAAATCTCACCTTGGATTTACACTTGCGAGCGCCGTGAGTCACATAAGACACTGAAGCGCTCGACCCATCCTCTCCAACTAGCGTCGACCTGTTTGACTGTAGAGTGGGAGTGGAAGTTCGAATGTTGGGGACAGCATTAGATAAATGTTCCCTCCATTTCTTACTTTTGCCGGGCGACTCCGGGAAACCTATAGTGGGCTTGCTTTACCCACTAAGTCGGAGAGGTTGCACCAGAGTAGAATCGTACGGTGGACTGAGAGTATCAGACATGAGCGGAAATTTGACAGCTGTCTGTTCCTGCTCTTGAACCCATTTATTCTTCATTCTCTTCAAATAGAACTAGCGAAAATGATGAAACAGCTCTACTCATTGATGTTGAAACAGCTTACTAAAAAGCATATTAACAACACAAGAATAGCAGCAACGCTAGCGCCGACGATGATGCCAACGATAGTACCAGTAGAAAGGCTGGACATTCGCATTTGCATAGGAATAAATGCATCTCAGGAGTACTTTCGACCTACCTAGAATGTGCCATGTCATCTGGTGATACCCCAGAGGTATTTGTGGCACCCGAGCTGCGGTATGAAAAGTCAAAATCAGAAATGACGTCTCGTTCAAAAATGACTCACGTCGACGTGGGACTAAGAAGACGGGGAAGGGTATAAACTGTCGCGAAATCAAGTTCAAAAAAGTCGTTCGCCTGATTGATGATGAGGAGCGAATGATTCCCAGGTCCAATGTTGCTTTCATAATAGAGCAAGCTCTGCGTTACGTAGGTTTTTGTAGTCGCCGAATAGTATCTGGACGTCCCATTATCAAGCTGGATCGAATATTGTCCGTTGTCCGGGCCAACAGAACCGGATAATGCCACGGCATCACCTAGACCATTGTCAAGGCTGGTTCAATGACCGCCCAGAGATCGGAAACACACCCTATACTCACTGAGATACACTGACAACTGTCGTGATGAGATACTCACTGTGAACGAAAAGACCATGGTTGCTCCTATCTCTTTCGTTGAACTGAGAAGTCGAGAAGGAATGATAAGCTTCAATCAATGGCCCGCAACAACACTTACTGGCTAGTACTGTCGAAGAAAAGAGACGCATCTGACAGCTTCAACCAGTCCCCTTGACGTCTTTCGAAGGCAGGGTCTGGATCATCAATCACCCTTTGACTTACAGAGCCTGATTTTTCAACGTTGACACTCGATACCCATGTCAACTTGTGAATGATGTCAATTCAAGCACAATGAAATCAGATATCAAGTTTTCCGCACATAATCAATGGCAAAACTAGAGTTCCCTTGAGTAGAGATAGTAAGAGTATGTGTCCCGGGAGGCAAGGTGTTATTGAAGAGCGGGATCTGGGGCGCCAATGGGCCCGCTCGGTCTTTGAAGAAATTTTGACCATCAAGATTGACAGTGAAGTTGCCATAATCAACGTCCGTGGAACCCCACACAGTGACACCGACTCCTTCAAACATGAAAGTCATTGTCGCACCCGGCTGCTGAGTCGATGTGAATGTCTTTTCATATAACCTCGAAGGTTCTCGTTGAATTTGCAATCTGGACAAAGACTAGTATACACCTATTTGCTTGCAACATCTGGATCGGTGTTGGTGTTGTGTTGTGCCCACACATCAGGAGGTTGGTAAATGATGAGTGGGCTTCCGTCATCAATAGTAAGAAGAACAGACATGGTCAGTTCACAGAGGATAGAGGAGGCGCGTTCAAGGCTCTGATCGCAGGCCAGTGAACTCAACTATTATAAACGGATACCAGAAGAGAGCAGTCAATCAGATGATCATCATTCTCAGTTCGATAAGTCGAACGCATAGTCCCGGGCCAGTCAATCGAAGCTAAACTGCAAGAATACTGCATCCTTGCTGAAAAAAGGGGACGAATAAAGTCCATTGCTCGACCGTTAGACCTGATTCTTGTCACAACATGGCATACACGAGCCACGGCAATAGTAGAAGATTCTAGGTGTAACAAGTGATTATATATATATATCCATCGCATCTCACAGCAAAAAATTGGTAGAGGAGAGCATCTGTCAATTGCAAGGGTTGTCATATACGATGGATTTTGGAGATTCGAGAAGACTGTCACGGTGTGAGAGAAACATCCAAAAAAACGCGAGCTGCTGTTGAGGAGGATCAATCGTGGGGATATAAGTAACGGGCTGAGAACCATATGTATATTATTTGTATACCAGAATCGCTTCCGACAGGAAGCGGCGTTTGCCGAGTAACAAGTATGGGTGCTTGGAACTGTCTATCTTCCTTCAAAATATCATGTCTGATGAGGCGAAGTGGTCTTTTTCTCAGAGCTTCTCCGTTCGATTCCATTCTTCACGCTCTGGTCTGCGTTCATAATATTTCGTCTTCTGATATTCCTAAGTTTGAACAGAATTAGAAGCTCGTATCAACGATGCGAAGTCAAATACAACTATCTCGGAGGAGTTATTACAAGAGCTGTCCATTGAATTAGCTAGGCTTGTGAAGAGTCTTTCTGATGCAACAGGCTCGATACCTCGCTACGATCAACGGCAGTATGAAGAGGTCCGTCATCGTCCATATCTCAAGTTTTTCCGATTCAAACTTTACCAGCAAGTAACAGCTTTGGAGATTGCTTTATCGGATGTAAGACGAACATCCAAGCCGAAACCTAAGTTTGCATTCAGACGAACAACAGCTGCTTCGACACCCGAAATTTTACCCAAGCCTGCGACTGCTTCCCTTGGAGATTTATCATCCCTACCCAAATCAACGACCAATCTATCACTTTCTGGTTGTTCTTATCAACTTTTGACGCTGGAATCATTGCAGAAATCATTGCAGAAATCATCGCCAGAGGATTTGACTATCCAGGACCTTGATCATTGTATCGTAAATCTAGTACCATCAGGCCAAGGCAGCGCACCACACTCCACATTGCAAATTTCTGCACTTCACATCCAGAATTTGGCGGACACTGTATTACTACTTCCTCCCATTGAAGGTAGTGTTTTGATCCACGACATAGCAAGATGCACGATTGTTGTAGGTTGCCATCAGGCATGTCAAATCGTCATTGGACAGCTTGATCAGGATGCTGACACCGATGCTACATATTAGTATCGGATGCATACTTCTAAAAATGTCGATGTCTACTTGGCTGTTACGTCCGACCCTGTCATTGAGCACTGCTCAGGGATACGTTTTGGTGGATACCCCAGTATCCTTGGTCCAACTGCAATAGTATGTACTGATCTCTTTCAATGCCTACGATACTAAAGTATCCCAGCCAAGCAAACATCATAACGTTCTCGATTTCTCTCATATACGGTCATCACCATCACCTCATTGGTCGACTCTTGACAATGATCGAATATCACCCAAGTGGTTTTTAGGAAATCTTGCAATGACACGAGAGGTTCTGGACGTAACACGCGAGAATATGCTCCCTGTATCATAGGTTTGGGGTGTTTTGATTATGAGAGCTCTATCTTGGAGTTCAGTGCATCTTGTGATTGTTCGTCGAGCTCAGAACTTAGTTCCGGACTCTTGTCATAAGCCAGTGCTTATAAGCTAGTATTCTACTGTATGTTGTCTCTACGCAGATTGCTCTTATCAGTGCTTAAAATGTCCTGTCGATTATGATAAATTAGTCGCCTAGTACATACATAAACAATTTGGAAAGGAATTGAATTGACCTCAAGCTTTGATCGATTGTAGTCCGCAAACACCCTCATGGAGAGACTGGTGACTTTTCCTATACAAACACTTGAAATGAAAAATGTCAATTGATGCTCAAGTGCTCAGGTGCCAGCGCGAACTTACATAAATACCAAGTAATGGCTTCAAGTTGGATCAAAATCAACTCTCGTCGCGCACAACACAGCCTAGCTAACCGTTGTAGTTCACTACGGTAACGCCAGCCCTTCCTAACGATACACGACCATTTTTCAACCTAATGGCTGACGATGCTGGCGCAATATGCTGTGGAATTTGCTGTAAGTTTCATAACTCTATTCAAAGAATATGAATAACAGAGGTATTTCTGTAGCCATCTGCTGTGCAGCTTCGCTCCAGTCGTGGTCACAAACGAGTAGGTTTCCTCATACCCATGACATCTTTGTCTAAATAAGATGTTCTTCTGCAAAGCTGGATGGGGCTCAAACGGCTGCTGTGATAGCAACAGGCAGGCAGGATGCTGTAATTCGTGCTGTGGGGACTCTTTCGATGAAGATGCGTTCGATAGGGAGGTGAAGAAGGATATGGAGAAGACGAGGGCCAGCACAAGTGCAGATGGCACGCCTGCGACGACGGAACAACCAACAAGTGGCCAAGCTATGATGATACCGACTAGTAAACCAGAGCCCGCTATGGCTCCTGGGTCTGAACCTTAAGCTTCAAGATCATCACTTGCAGTGCGTCTGTAGCAATGGATTCGAAACTATGACTCCATTTCGATTAATTACTGATATACATAAACCTTGACTGCAATGATTGTAATTACTTGACGGGTCTGTTTTCTCGATTGACGCTTTAGTAAGTTCTACGTGCTTTGACGCCTGGAAAAGGAATGATTATAGAAGACATATTAAATCGTTGAACCATGTTGCTGAGTTGGCTCTCTTAGAATATTGTAATTATGCATGAAAGATGACCATCGATCGTCCAGCATAGCACCGTCTCCGGACTCCAAGATAGGATACGGTGAGCTCGGATTGTCAGGAATGCGACGAGAAGTAGGTTGTGGGACCTCATGAAATAAACCATCCCACCCTCCAGATAGATCCGCAAACGTAGCGTTCTGATCGCGAGGGTCCGAGTGGTATTGCGTATAATCTTGGATCTGAGAGTCAGACGCTTCGTCCGAAGATGTTGTGAATAAGTTGGCGTCTGGAACCGAATGCAACAAAGTCGAAGTCGTTGATTGTGAAGTAACCAGTCGCGTTCTCCCTCCGAAAATGGATAGTTCATCATCCGGTCGAGTCTCGTGTACTACAGGTGGCTGTCGTTGTCGATATCGTTCTTTCGCCTGGAAAGCTTTCTCGAGCATCAGCTGTAATATTGGCTACTGCAACTTCAGAAATAGAGTGAGACGAATAATGACCAAGTGGCTTGCCATTGCCCTGGCTGCGCGGTTATTGATATCTGCCGCATCTCGGAACATGATGCAAGCGGATTCAAATTCTTCAAACGCTGGTGGTTCGAGATTTAGGTGAATCCCTCTTATTGCAACGGTCCCAACGATCACCTGTGGAGGGGTTTTTGAATCGATATGATGGAGGGGAGGACAGAACTCACGGCCGCCGAGAAGGCCAAGGACCATACTCGCCAAACACGAGAGATGAGATTTGGTCTCTTACAATACTGTGACTTCGTGTCGGCAAGTATGACACAAGCGCTAAGATATGCCGTTGATACAGATTCTCCATGAGGAGATTGCAAGGGATCGAGTGCGTTGTCGGACATGGCTTGGGCAAAGAAACCCCGATGGAGGAACATAAGTACTGATCATCAGTTAGAAGAGGTTTTGGCAAAGCAAAACAGCCTACACAGTGCCTGATAATGCGAGCGAACATAGACGGCCATAGATGTTGCAGTTCGGTCATCACTAGTACTAGAGGTATCGACCTCATGGACTCTGACAGTAGCCCGAATCTCGTGATCTAACTTCAGAATCGCCTGGTATGGAGGTGATTTTACTGCCAAAATAGTTTTTACCAGAGGTATCAAGCAGTCGACGGAGACTTGAAAGCCCCATCTCCCGACTGAAGGTCAAATCAGCCCGAGACAGTAGATATTGATTAGCGTGACTCACACCCCAACGGGACTTCGTCTTGCTGAAAAAGATCTTCTTCCGCGTTTGTGGGAAGACGACAGTCTATGTATGTCGTTAAGAGAGACGGAGGACGCCCCGTCACTAGGCTCTATCCAGGATAGCATCCATGGTCAGCGAGGTATAGGCGAGCAAACATAAGTGCAGAAACTTTGGTACCTGCCAAAGTACACCTGCCATAAGATTCCAGAAATATACTCGGCGATCATACGCTTCCTTGTCAGCAAATCCCCAGAAAGAAGGATCTATATCTTATAAGAAATTAGTATCAACAACCTTCCAGAGATGAAACATTATACGAAATCCAATCTGCCAAAAAACAAGTTATTATTAATGGGTCCAACATACTAGCGGTGTACGGACATACTCTGACTGCTGCTTGGCTTGCAAGGTCAAGTAATGCATACGACAATTCCAGATTACTTTCCTTTCCACTCATTCCATTATAGATACTCATAAGGTGTAAGACCTGACAAAAGGATATAAGTACTAGTAAATACTGCGTGAGAATATTTTGAATGGCGCTACTTTGATCGTGACAACAGATTGCTCTCTTAAAACAGGTTGGAGCGCGATAGCAGATTGGGAGAGCCGATAATAGTGTTGTGCTTCGAGGTTGTATGGTGGTAGATTAAGATCCACCAGTGCGCCAATTCCAAGGACGATTAGCAACAGAGCAAGATCATGAGGACCATACGAGACTCGCGTTTGCTTGTAGATGGCTGGGATGAGCTCCTTGATTACTTGTCGACGAGTGACAATCTGAAACATCCATGTCAGATGCTCCATGAATGTCTCGCAAAGATAGGTAGCGTGTTCTACTGATGGCAAGAATGCCTCTATCATAGGTTGCACATTGGAAGGAATCATGCCAGGAGGCTCGAAGGGAAACGACCGGTAACAGATAATTATTTCTTGAGGAAGGTGAGCATCATCCAATTCCGGTAAGGATCGTATGGTCTTCGACATCAGTCTTCCCTCGAGTTCATGTGCCGACTGCGAATCATCTCAATCTTGAAGATCGAAATGAATGTCTGAACGTGACGTGCTTACAAGTAACAAGCTCTGGACCACAGAATTCAGACGGCAGGACTCCATTATTTAATTGGAACGAACCTCTGATCCACCAGATGGCCCAAAGAAACGAGCCGCACCTTTGCCGTCGATGTGAAGGGAACCAAGAGATAGTGCCGATGGGTTGGATTGTTCGGTAACAGGTTTGGGAGCAGATTCTTCTACTTCTCCTTCAGCATCCTTGTCTAAGTAATTCAGCACTGGATGAGGGTCCTCGGAAGTGCTTGCTTGAACAATTGCCAAAGCGTCTTCTAAGGAGCGGATTCGAGCCTCCAATGTGACAGTTTTATTGCGGAGATGATCTGTCGCCGCGAGCACGAAACTGCAGACACATCTCAAAATCTAATGTCACACACACACATATAGAACAATATCTCTCACCGCCTTCCGTCTCCCGGTGGAATCGTACCTTGAAACGATCAGCTTATAATCTTGGAGGCTAAGTATGAGAGAACACATGCCATTGGGACAGAGAGCCGCACATCCACGCTTAATGCAAGACGAACAAGGTACGATCCTGTCACATCGTATCTTAAGTCTACGACACTCGGCACAGGCTATTTCTCCTCTGCTTTGGTATTACAAGGAGTCTTGCAATGTACTCTATAATCATGATTCGTACCGAATACGCCTCGTAGCCTTATTATTAAGCACGCATATATTAGCAGCAGTGGCCGTCGGAAAGTAGTCACTTCCGAAACCAGCTCTTGAGGTTTCACCCAAGCTTGAGCGTCGAAAAGACATTGTTGCCACCAAGCACGACGCCGGGACAGATGAGAACTGATTGAATGGGTAAGCACGATCTAATCTGATCACTCACGTAATGGTGACTTGGAATAGAACTTCAAGTCGATATCAACCACAAAACTCTGAGACCATGTACATCGGTCGACTCTCTAGTCAGGGCTCCTGTGTCTCTTTTCACGCAAGCAGATTCAAATCATCAGGTTGTATCGAGTTGTCTGTTGCGAAATTCAACATCTCCGTTATGCCAGGACAGTGGACTGGCACCGACATATATTATCAATCTTTACGAGCACCCTGTTCTTTCTCATGCCATCACATTTACACTGCTCACGTCTTCCAATAATTGATGCTCGAACTGGCTGACACCTCTCAGATCTATCATGTTGTGAGCGCCGGCACATTGCCAGAGATACACCTCTGGCTAGGTGATTGGCATGATGGAAGGCTTCGATTCAAACATCTTTTAGAACTCCTTGTTTTTTCTTCTGAGGTTCCTCAGAATCATTGGAACCTGCAGTGACTGCCCAGAGGGTCGCGCTTCTCATCGTCTTGATATGCCTTGTCGACTTACTGTTGTTCCTTGGACTGTTCGCACCAGTCGGCATCTTTGACGCATGTTGTTCCATTTGTCAAGATCGTTACATCTCTGACAGATGGGTGGTGGTTTCAGTCCTCAGTCATCAAGTATCAGGATTTCGATTGATGTCTGTCACAAGCTTGTTGACGAAAAATCTATAAAAATTCTGCAGCGAAAAGCTTTGGGTCACTAGGTCTCTCCCTCTCCCACCCACACTCTAGCTGCTTATAACAGAAATGTCTAATAGCGAAATCCATCATCAGCCCACTGGCAATAAAGTTATGTGTACGCTTAGACTGTCTTCCAATAGGCGTGACTTGTGCTAACACATCATGTTACAGCTGTTGCGAAGGATACGGGAGATGACTATTTGAAGGGTGTTGGTGAAGAGGCCGCTAAAACGGCCGGCGAGAAAACCGTGGAGTTCACTCAAACAGATGCAGGGCAGCAGAAAATTGACGACGCTAAAGCTGAGGCACAGGTAATCATTTGGTACTAACATCAGCTCGTCGGTAGTATTGACTATCTTTCTTTTTCTTGCTTGCAGGGTCTTTGGGCAAGATATTGCAGTTGTTTCACATCGGCATGAACACCACGAAGACAATCAAGGTGCTCTAGTGTGCCAACACAATTGACATGTTAATTTTTGACACGATCCAGACGCGCTCGACGATACGTTATACCCTTCATTTAGATCTGCTTGCTGGAGTGATTATTCCCGTAATGTACTTGGGAACCATTTTGAATGTTCGCCGGTTGAATACTTATAACTACTGTCGATCCTATTCCGCGGCCTAAGTGTATGGCATTTCCTCCAGTACTATCCCACCCCCGTATTTCGGAGTACCCCTTGAGTTGGACGAAAAAAGGTTTTGAGTCAAATGGCCCGTTGAGCATCTGAAACTTGAGACACAGACAAGAGTATGACTATTTACTGTTTCCAAGATTAGAGTTCAGGAACAGTCTTGTTGTCTCCCGTCGCGGAACGAATGTCATTCCTGCCGAATCGACGGCAAGGCGGAGTGTGGAATTTCCTTGACGCGTCGGAGTGTGTTCTCTTTCGCCGCGTCCAGAGTTTGAAAAAGGTGTTTGACTAAGTGTGACTATATTGTGATGTCCGACTCAAGGGTACGTGAGTCAATATTCACGGGATTGTGTCGCGATGATTTCATTAGCTTTGACTGAGTTTTTCAGGTGGTGACATGGGCACTTCTTTTGACTCACGCTCGACGTCTCCATTATTGATCCTAACGACTTATGCTCGACTATCAGTTCTTTCCCAAGCTCATTCCCGATCTCATTTACATATGTGACTTTCCTGTAGAGGGCACAAAGGGACTCCAATGTACTTACTAGTAAGGCCTGAGCAAGCGCCGGCGTTGTATTACATTCCCTCCCAGCAAGGGTACTGTTAACGCAGTTGACGCTTCATCTAGTCTTGAAAATGTCGCCAAATTAAAGATAATAGTAATCAACCTTGCTCACGCGCGTTAATGATTTTTATCACGGTGATGATCACATTGATCCTCAATTATCTCATTGTCAGTCCTTTTATACCAGCCAAAACTAGCCTGTGTCTATATTTCGAAACTCAAATTATCATTACCAAGTATACTGCTCAAGCTGACGCCATCTGCCCTTTGAGATCGGATTGAACATAACTGGATTGGGTCTCTCGTTCATTTGTCCGATATCACGGCTCATCCTGGCCGCAATTCAGCGATCTTGTCCAGGGTGTTTCTAAGTATTCAGTCTGACGCTAGTCGGTACGTGAATGTACTAAATCAGATTCGTCATAAACAGATATTAACGTCACCCCCATAATCTTCGACTAGTCGGAATGATACGGAACTGTACGCTGATATGGTGAGCCTTGCCCATGGCACCCGTTAGTTATTTGGTTTATATTTGTGATAACATATCAGATTATGAATAACTTAGGTTATGTTCACATCCTGCCAATATCTATGATAGGAGATCTCCCTTCCGCTCCAGACAGAAACGTTTCCAAATGTGATTTCACCTTTTGGATAGTTCGATGGTCTTGAGACACGCAAAGATCCAGGACGACTGTATTTGGGGGACGACCGTGAGCAACGATTGACGCCCCCCATCTTCTCAATAAGTCAGTGTATCTAGTGTCGATTCCGGAAATGTAGACTCCATTCCCAAAACTTCAAGCTGGCACAGATGCACTGCATTCAGAAGCTTCAAGCTGTCCCCGATGACCTGTAGTTACGCGGTGGACTTGAGCACATTACACCTTGAAGTAAATCAATCATGGACTCGTTTTGTTGTCAAAGGTTTTCGCTAGAGACGGGCACTACCGTCCTCAACTTCGGTTATCTTCGTGCTGCCAGGTGATGGACAAGGTACAGTCTTTCGCTTTGAGATCTGCTTTCGAAGACACCCGTACTTTGGCGCTGCTTCCTACTCGTGTTGATCCAATGCTGTAACTTGTATTTCTCTGCGTTGTTTCCTCGTGTTATCATTTTCACGATGAACCACTACATGTCTCGATATGAGAAAAATGTCGATATGATATCAAATAGATGATTTTGCGTTGTCTGCAGTGGTCATTAGCCGGTCTCCCTATGATATAATCTGCTGCGTAGATCGACATATTTTACTATGAGCGCCCCACACCTCCAAGTGTCAATAAAAATTAGTGTTTGGAGCATCAGCGTACATTGTAATGAAATCGATTAATTATAGCCCGTACTAGTATGTGAATCTTATGACTCCCCCGTGGTGTTTCAGATGATCCGTTAGAAGCCCTCTTTATAGCACATGAAGAATCGATATAGGGTCAGAAAGAAGGAAGATCTCGATCAAGGGTCGCAAGGTCGAGTCATTTTCCAATTCGGTCATCGTGGCCTCATGTCCAAGATTTTCACATGTACATCTACGGTGCCGAGCCGCCTCGTTTTATCGAGTTCAGGGGTTTCAGCCGTGTATTGTTAATGAGCAACTGCCAGTGGCATCCTGCATTTGGGAGCGTCCTTGGACTCTCAGCACAGCTGCGCCATCGACTTCCTACAATGCCAAGCTTATCACACAGCACTTTCATTTTGCCTTTCCCTTGCGGATCCACCAATGGACAAGTATGAAGAACTTCCCGCGGTTGGCACAGTATCGTAAATGCTCAAGGTTGTGCTCCAGCGCTTCGGCCCGAGTTAGACATATCGGGCTACAACTGCCACAAAGTTGGCCTGCATGCAGCCTTACACGTCCACGTCAGGATCGCAGATGAAGCTTTCAACTTACCTTGAACGCGATATACTGACTTTCTACATCGATCACAGTGATCATCAATCAACACCCAGGGGTAACCGCTGCCAGTGGATTCTTGAATAAATGCCTCAAAGGACAAATGAGGGTTCAATAGGTGTATTGACGAGGTGTATATACCTCTTTCAGGCACGATGATTTTTTCCGAAGCAATAATAGGAGCTCAACCTCAAACAGATGATCAGTCAGACCCCAGTACGGGCTCGCATACATCTTCAAACCAGTTAGCTCGGACTCTGATGATCCGCTCAAGTGTTAAGGCTGTCGTGTCGAGTTTCACGTTTGTTTCATTGTATCTGCAGAACTATCACATCCAAGCCCTACCTTTATGGATGGTGATTTGTCATGACGGTGCCATGTTGTTATTGTGGCGTAACTTTTCGATCAAGCGTTTGAAAGATATCGGACAATCGTACATGCCGATATTTGTCTGTTGAATATACGAAAGCTCAGCACCTTTTTATAGTTTCCACGTACATGGTTGAATTGTTTCTTGATTCTGAAGCCCTTGGTATCCTTGTTCTCCAGTAGTTAAAACTTGTCTCATTAAACTCTTGTTATATGCCTCGTCCTTGTTCTGAAATCACGGAGACTTGTTCTTCTATAATCGTGTATAGGTAGATCTATCGAGACCCAGGTGCACAATAGATAAGTGGTTGCATAATTCTATACTACAAAATAGTAAAGTACATTATATACCAGGAGATGGGATTAGTGGGAAAGTGTAACATCCAATATGGAAGGCAGGTACCGAGAGACTGGAAGCAACAACTGAAAAGGGTAAATACCAAAAAAAAACTCGCAGAAGATATGTATGAATGCCTAAACAAGATAGCCGTGACCTTGTTGTGATAGGTGTCAATCGCTGCGGGAATGGGTCTATGAAGGGCAGCTACAGCGATGAGTCAATTTCCATATCCTCTGATTCAACTTTCACAGTAACAGGCGTGGAAGAGGGAATGGGGATATTTACATCCTCTTCCCTAGCCAGGGGCTCCTCCTCCGTCGGGACTCGGACCTTGGGCCATGAGAGGACCAGCATGCCGTTGGTGAAGTGGCCTTCAATGTCTGAAGCCTAATTGACGATGTCAGTAAAAAGAGGGAAAAAAGCCTGCAAAAGCACTTGCCTTTGTACCGACCGGAATTCGAAGATTGCGACAGAATACACCATAACGCAGCTCGTTGTAATGAACCCTCTCAGCACGCACATGCCCAGGAGGTGGTGACACACGTGTTTGAGATGATGATTGCTTTAGATTGGACGGAACGTGGACTTGAGTGGAGAGGAGGGACGCCACGCGGCCGCCACCAAGCAAGATGACTTTGGGGCGGTGATGACTACCCATGTCGGTTTGGCTGTGGAACCGGAGACCATCTCGATACTCTTCGGCCACCGCAGATAGGTCTGGAGTACGTTCTCCGAAGACACTGAGCACGTTACCATGCAATTTGAGATTTACTTTGCTGGGGTCGACGTCAGGTATCTCTAGTTTGACAACTAGTCTTTCTTGGTTCATATCATCTATAATTTCAACTCTATCGGGGACGTAAGCAGCCAATAAATCAATAAAGAAGTGACAAATCGTACCGGGGCATAAGAAATTGAGGGCGGGGAGGATCATTCTGCGACTTCTCCCTTGCTAACGCCAGCCTTTTCTTAATCGCTTCTCCTTGCATGCGTTGAATTTTAATCTTTTCTAGTGCAGCAATAACACTGGAAAGGTTACGCGAACGAGAACGACCAGTGGATCGAGGGGGGAGAGGGACAGAGCGAGAACGCGGCTGGAAATAACGCGGATGAGAGTTCATAATAAAAGTTTTTGGGACAGTGGCGAGAGACGGAAGCGCTTGCGCAGCAATCTGAGTGAGGCCATTATATATCGAAAATGCATTCTATTTCCTAATTAGCACAGCATCACAATATTTTACAAGAGGTATCAACATTATTAGTTCGAGTCATCACATAAGGCTAGACGTCTTTGATCCGTTTCGTGCGATACACGGAATGTGTTTAATCCGTGAATTGTATGACTGATAGCAGACGTAGACTTGCGCCGGGCTAGAAAGCTGGGCTCCGGCTATAGAACAGACCTCGGCCCATAAACTTGATGGCTGTACGATACAGTAACCCTGTCGAGATCGGAGAAGTTGGCCCGCTCCCGTACTCGAGCGAGGCAGTGCTTCAACACAGACAAGAAGTCATCTTATCGTATGCAGTGAATGAGGGGGATGAGCACATAAGTGATACAGGTTGAAGAACAGCAATCGTGTTACAAATCAAGACACGTGCTTGTTGAGTCCTTGTTTTCAGCCGCGCTGACAAGTTGTTCGGTCATATCTGCAACTTCATAATTCCACCGAAAACATGAGTAAGGTTGTCTTTGGTGTGTACTCGTCTCTTGTCGTAAATGTGTTCCTGATCCATCCACCAGTTGGAAATGTACCCTATAACATGGGTGAAGACCAGCTCATTGATGTCTTCAAATCGGTTGGACAAGTCGTTGGTTTTAGGTATTGTGCTCCATGTGGCCTGCTTGTTGCGTTTGGGCGTGTTGAAACTCAACTCTTTTACCCTGTTCAGATTAGTTTTTGACAGAGACACAGGCAAACCCAGAGGATACGGGTTCTGTGAATTTTCGGGTACATCAATTTATCTTCGTGTGCTTTGTCTTTCATTCTGTCTGACGTGAAATGTCCTTCTCCTCGAACCACAATACTTCAACTTCAAATCTTCTCAAAAAATGCCACTTCAACTTCAAATCTTCTCAAAAAATGCCACTTACACTTCAAATTTTTATCCGCCGATCAAAAACAAACTGCAAATCGTAAAACATCAACCTTCAACCGTACAACGAACATTCCTCAACGTCATGCACGAAACTCAAACTTTCTCTATATTTCATCGTGTCATTCAAATCGTCAACTCAAACCATCCACTTATAACTGTCCCTTGTGAAAATGTCTTCGTACTCGTGCCACACACAACTGCAATTCGACTTCTTTCACTTAGACCATGAAACTGCTCTTTCTGCTGTTCGAAACCTCAACAACACCGATGTAGGTGGGCGACCGCTGAGGATCGATTTAGCGGATTCGGATCCCTTCCTTGAAGGCAAAACTACTGTCAGAGGAGAAATTGTTGATGGCGGTACCCCAGGCCCTTCAGAACCACGTAATGCATGGCGGGGGGGTGGCGATAGCCGCAACGAATCTATCTTTACCAATTTGCCACCTGGCATTCAAATACCACAAGGCGCATCGGCGCTCGACTACATCAGTCAGACTCTGGCAAATATGCAACCCAGTCAGCTTATGGAAGTGTTAGCACAAATGAAAGTAAGCCAGCTCTTGTCGCGCGCGTTTCGTTTTGATCTGATCTGATCGTGTCCTGCTTTGCCAGGCCTTTGTGATCACGCACCCAGAACACGCACGAAATCTATTACAGACGCATCCTCAACTCGCATACGCGCTCTTCCAAGCCCTTGTTCTGAACAAAATTGTGGATTCGGCAATTCTACAACGCATGCTAGCAGCCACAAACGGCGGTACCGCGCCTCCCCAAGTCGCGCGTCCGCCTGTCCCTCCGCCACATCTACAGCAGCCACAGCATTCTCAATATCCTCCAATGCCTCCTCAAGCCTTCCCCCCACCGCCTCTACAACAAACACAACCACCCATCCCAGCACTTGCACCGCCTACGGCCACCCCAACGATGTATGGACATCACGTGCCCCCTCCCCATGCAAGTATGCCGCCACCTCCCATGGCACCATACGGCTATCGTCCCCCACCATCAGTTGCGCAGCCTATAATTCCTCCCTCGCAAACACAGGCGTCATCGCCTTCGGCTCCGCAGCCCGCCACACCCACGGCGCCACCAGGAATAAGCGATGATCAACGTGTTAGTATCTACTTAGACATTTTCTGACTGGCTAATATCTTAAACCGCAGGCGATGATTATGCAAGTGTTTGCCCTTACGCAAGAACAGATCAACGCATTCCCCGAGGCAGAGCGCACGGCTATACAACAATTGGTATGTTTGTCTTCTGCGGAGAATATCCCACTAACTCTGGTTCTGTGCCTTTTTCAACAGCGTACTCAATACAGCCAGCTCATGAATGGTGTTGGTGCCTAAGCGGACTCCGCAAAAACCACTTATATGTTCATGCGCATCTACCTACGCATAGCCACATATACCTGATTGCGTTACCATTACATCTATCCGCCGCCAATTATATGTACGTATCTTGACCTTCGTGAGCGACATCATCGAAAAAACTTCACATAAGGATTTAATTCAATGTAGATTTATTGGTATTTAGTTTCCAAGTAGAAGTCTACACCAGTTTGTTTTCCAAAGAGCGAGCTTTCTTGAGTGCGACCATCTTCTCGGCGACCTCCGCCAGGGGAATAATCTGTGACCTTGCCTTGCTACCAACATCATCGCGGTTACGCACGTTAACGGATTTAGCGTCCAGTTCATCCTGGCCGACAACTACACATTCATGCAATTAGTAACGAGTGCGGCGATGATGAGAGCAAGCGTACCCAGAATGAAGTTGTATTGAGCAATTTCCCCATTCCGTATCTTTTTCTGCAGAGTATTCTCCCCGTTGTCTACGTCAGCGTAGAGGCCCAGCTCATTAAGCGTGTTTGCAACCTCGGACGCGTACTCTTTCTGTTGACGTCATATTACATTTCACACGTCAAAGAGAGAAAATTAGGTTAGTAATCAATGCCCGGTATTTGGAACGACCGGTTATGACGCACGTAGGGCACGGCAACTGGAATGACCAAGACTTGCCGAGGCGAAATCCAGAAGGGCCTATGAGAGTTTATTCAGTTTTTGACAATCGGAGGAAAAGGAAACCGTGTCCGATGCCAACGCACCATTTGCCAGCAAAGTGTTCTGTGATAATAGCAATGAAACGCTCCAGACTGCCGAGGATCGCACGATGGATGATCACAGGTCTCGATGGCGGTCTGGTAGGATCATTCGTATCCTCCGCCGCGCGGTACCTGAGATTGAAGCGCTCTGGAAGCTGGAAGTCGAGCTGGATCGTCGCGCATTGGAAAGACCTCCGCAGCGCGTCGCGGATCGTGATGTCGATTTTGGGTCCGTAGAACGCGCCGTCGCCTGGGTTCAGCTCCCACTTGCCTGGATGGTGCTTCTCGAGGGCTTTGGTGAGTTGCTATCCAAACCGATCAGTGGTTTACATCCAATATAACGCCATGATACGCACTGCTTCAGCTTCGTCCCACGTTTCGATGGTACCGAGATAGTTATCGGGGCGGGTGGACAGCTCCAGCTTGAACTCGAACCCGAACAGGCCGTAGATGTGCTGCATGAAATCAAACAGATACCCGATCTCTTCCTCGATCTGCGACGGCATACAAAAAACGTGGGTGTCATCCTGCACGAAGCGCCTGACGCGCGTCAAGCCAGTGAGAGCGCCGGATGCTTCGTTACGATGGATGATACCGAACTCCGCCATACGGATAGGCAATTCCTTGTAACTGCGATCCCTCGAGTCAAAGATCAAACAGTGTCCAGGACAATTCATGGGCTTGAGCGCCCATTTCTCTTTCTCGACATCAAGGGTGAACATGTCATCCTTGTAGTTTTGCCAGTGACCTGAAGTCTCCCACAGCTTACTGTTGTACATATTAGGGGAGATGACTATAAGTAAATACAGACGTGAAACACGGCAACAGAGGACGGCTGTATACGACTGACCTTCTTGATAACCTCGCTTGAAGTATTCGGACTACATGATTAGAATTAGAATCAAGGGTCGATCTCTGATAGGCAGTGCCTTACTCGCATCAGTTCGACCAAAGAGTTGTATATCCGGGTACCATGGGGAAGGAAGAAGCAGCTTCCTGGACTGAGATCATTGAAGAAGAACAGTTCCTGATCCTAAAATAGTATGAGCGCCTGAAAGACTCAAAAATCAAAGCCGAACATACCTTGCCAATCTTCCGATGGTCACGCTTTGCAGCCTCGGCGAGGAACGCTTTGTATTCGGTCAACTGCTTCTTGTCGGGGAATGATATACCGTAGATCCTTTGCAGTGATTCCTTTGTGGGATCCCCAAGGAAATATGACGCCGAGTTCTATTTCGTGTCAAGGTGCGATCAGCGCTATAATTCAGATAGATAGCATAGCTGATCGACCTTGGTAACCATGAATGCCTTGAGCTTTCCTGTGTGTGGAATATGAGGGCCAACGCACAGGTCGATCATCGGCCCGCAGCGGTACACGGTGGTGGATGTACCATCAGGAATTTTGGTCTCAATAAGATACTGCTTATATTTGTTGTACTGATTGAAAAGTGAATTTGATATCCAAGGATAGGACACGATGAAACACACGTTGAACATCTCGAGAAGCTTCTCCTTGGAGACAACTAAGCGCTCAAATTTTTGTTTCTCCTTGATCGCACTCTCGGTGATCTTTTCAAGGGCAGGGTAGTCGGTATTTGAAACAGGTCTGCTAGCTGTGAGCTGTAAGTTAGTCAAAGAAGAAGAAGTGGACATACCTGTCCTCAATGCCCATCTCGTAGAAAAATCCTTCGTCGGTGGGCGGACCAAGACACAGATGACAACCATAGTGCCTCTCAGCAGCCTCTCCGAGTACGTGTGCTGATGAGTGCCAGAAAACTTTCTTGCCTTCGGGATGCTCAAAGTCCAAGAGTTCTAGTTTGACTGATTTTTCCAGGGGGCGGTCTAAATCCCAGAGCACATCATCAACCTACGACGCGTCAGTAACATTTGGACCATTAGCCAGCTGAACAACGAACTTTGGCGATGACGATGCGTTCCGACAAGCTCTTCGAGACCTCCTTTGCAACATCCATAGGGCTAGTTTCCCAGCTAGTACCTTTTCGCTCTGAACCATCGGGTAGAGTAATGGTAATCTCTTCCCGGGGTTGTGCTGTCACAATACTTAGATCAGTGAAGCAATTAGATGAGGGTAAACAAACCCTTGACAAAAGCATCTTGTTCTGCTTTTAATTCCTCAAAAAGTTTTATACGATGATCGAAGAAGCCTGGTCTGGGTTGCAGCTATATAAAATTTCAGTGAGCAGTATTGAATACTGCGCGACAACGTGCGCACCTCTAAAGGATAGCTCGACACTTCTGTAGCCTTAGCTTTCTTATCTTTTTGCTTCGTCTCGTTAGCAATTGGAGCATGCTGACTCTTGAGGGCTGGGATCTCGGCTGGATGAGACGACGAGGCAACTGGATGAGTAGCCATAGTCCGTGCTGGCAATGGGTGATAGAGTTGGAAGACGCGAAAAGGCTTGGTACGTGGACAGAACGATAATCTGTGGCGGAGAGGTGGGAGACGCAGCTGAGTTCGAGTCAGCTTCTGCACAAGCATCCAAAGATCGATCAAGCAGTCACGTTCTCCAGAAAACCGCGTCACACGACGGATCTGATATCTTATCTGCTGATTTGCCCACAAACCGACGTCGATGGATGGGTACAGCAAGGAAAGGCGACGGAAGTGAAAGAATCAACGGAATACGCGCTTCCCGAGTCACCTAGTGATCGTACAAAATATACCAGAGTTCACTAGATTTACTAGGGTAAAATAATACACAGGGTATATACATCACTAGCAATTTGTAAACTTCAGTCTCCGAGCTCAACTCGCCACACCTTAACAACACCTGCCCGGTCCCCGGTGATAATACCTCCGCGGAAGGGAGACTCTAACGACGCCAGCGCCGTGATAACGTCTTGATGCGACCTCAATAAATTCTGCTGACTCTGTGTGATCAAGGACATCCGCTGTGGTGCTCTATTGCTCTGCGACGCAGCAGCAGATGCTGGGGGCCAAGTCTCCACATACGTAGACGCAGACCCAGTGCTGAAGGCCCTGTGTTGTGTTTATTAATCAATTCTTTAGGCTACTCGGATAAGAACGGGGAGGACAGGACGCACTGATAAGAAGGTCGTTCGGTCTCATTCTCCATGCCACTCAATATCGCTGTACGTTCCAGCTTTTCCAAATCCCACAATCTCAGTTTCCGATCCTCCGAACCACTGATCATGAACCCCCTCGCTACCGCCCGCATCGTCGACGAATTCTCCACAAGACTACTAAGCTCTGACCTGTGTGATGCCGAATGTCCCGCAAAGTCCAGTCCCACGACGAACGAACGGACATCCGGAGCCGGAGTTAAGGGCAGAGTTGGATCCCTCGATATGCTTGTGCTACGAGACGACAGACGGGGCGTAGTATCGCCTCCAGGTTGTCGCGAGCGGACAAGAGAGGCAATGGCTACCGCTGGGCTGATTTCTGCATCGACACCGACAAGCTCGTGTGGATCAGGTACAGGATCAGCACTTGAGCCTGTCCTCGTCATGAACGTCTCCATCAGCACCGCCTTCTCAATGTCCCAGACCTCAACTAGGTTTGTGTAAGACTGATCAGCATTGCGCTTTGATGACTCCATCGACACCATGACCCAGTTACCCTTGCCCTTCGAAGGATGCACGACACACTGGTATATGCAATTTGTTCTTCCGGTCGAAGCAACACCGACGTGCCAGCTACGGAGGAGCAAACCAAATCGACGATCCCATAGCGATAGGACGCCTGTTGAAGTTCCAACGATGAGCCATGAACGTTTACGATCCATACATAGGCAAGTGATGGGCCCGTGATGCCGAGGGTTTTCCATAGTTTGCAGGACACGCATGGTACGCAGATCCAGGATAATAATGACAGAATGAGTCGTCGCATAAACCAAATTCGACGATGTATCTGGCCACTGGTCAGTATGAATAATAAAGTAATTAACAAGGACAAAAACCTGTATTGAAATGTGTCATGCACGTAATATACTCCCCAACCGTACGTACACGATGTTCACGCACAAGCTGCAGTTTTCCATACTTGGGCAGTGTCCCCGTCTGTGTAATATGCACACGATTGATATGCAAGCTCCCATCATCCGCAGCACTCGCAAAACAATGCACACCCTCCAACATACACACACTCTTAACACGCGCATGATGTTGATTATACGTATGCCTTGGCTTGCTCGTGACGTTGCGCTCGAGGCGCGCAGTATCCCAGACCTTAACAGTCTTATCGTCCGATACAGTCACGAAAAACGTATGGTCTGGTGAAACAGCGATTCCAGTGATTGCTTCGGAGTGCGATGAAAAGTGGGCGATTAAGGTTGCGTCGGTTTGTCGTAACTTTCCATCACGATGACCGAAGCTATGGCGGACGGCACCTCGTCGCCTAACAGGCCCTTCATGGACCTTGGGGCCAAAATCTTGTTGGAGTTCACGGCTGTTATCCAGGTAAAGATTTTCCAGAAGGTTACTGATCCCTGGCTCCTGCCACTCTAGAATCAAAATATCAGGATGACCTAAATAATCATACAGCTGTAGTCCTACCGTAGGTTGAGATTGGCAGTAGAGAAGGCACCCGTGATCGCGGTTTGAGAGTTGTCAGCATTGACGTTGGTGACGACCTCCCCGACATGTCAGGAGACTCTTCTGATCGTATCTTGGAGTGAGTGTCCAAAAGTCCTGTAGCATTTGTTTTCGACGATCCGACAGCAGGCGCTGCCTTCTGACCATCAGTGCTTCCAATTTGAAGCCGACTGGTCGGCCTAAACGTCTGAGAATTCGCGTTTGATAGTATGGACTCAGTGGGACTAGATGATCGTTCATGGGTCGGCGGCAGGCCAGAGACAGGATGGAAAGTCGATGAGACAGATGGAGTGACAGGTGAGAAGTTACCACGAGACATAGGCGGCAGACCAAGTCCAATAGGTGATACAGATCCATTGATCGTCTGTAATCTGCGACGAAGATCCTCGAATGGTGCTCCGGATGTGCTGTAATCTGTACTGAGCACACGGTTGGAGTACGTCGGACTGAGTAGTGGCATACGGCCTGAACTATCTATTGTGGATCTTCGAGATGATGAAGTGATGCGGGAAGAACGGGGCATGAGTTCAGAAGAGGTGCGAGTTTTCATGAATACAGTCTGTGGTACGACACCCAACTTCTGAAGCTCAATATCACCGATGACTTTGAGATTTTTACCAGTCTCAGGGTCGAAATTCAAACGCGATGCAAAGCTGAATAATTATAAGTAGAGAACAGCGATATCTCTAGTTCATTGCGTACCTCGAAGTGGCATTAGCGAGCTTCAGAATGTAGTCTCGCATAGCATGTAACTTGTTCTCCTCACTTGAAGTCATCCCAAGTTGTCGCAACTTGGCGACATGGACTTCGTCCCTAGACAGGCCATTGGTCTTCTAGCATCATTAATGATCTCAATATTGGCTCACTCTTCTGACTTAATCTTCGTAATTGTGCTGTTCCCGGTTTTACGGACAGCTATCACGCTTTCACGGGGGGACTCGACTTTGGCCGTACTACTTCGCCGCACATTGCGCCAGAAACTCGTCTTGTCTGCTTTCATTGCCCACTGAACGGCAGCATCTAGAATTTGTCTTGGAAGCTATACGGCGCAATCTGTCAGTCTTCATGATAACATTGGATCGGATCAACACAAACGGGAGGTTTCATAGCCATCAACAAGCTCAATTCTTCAATCTCCTTTACATCACACTTCAAGAAATGTCGAAGTGATGGATACAGGATGCACCAGACATCGCTTGGAGGTAAGTGGCGAACAGCAGAAGCGATGAACGCTGCCGACCCTAGGACGAAGTTCAAATCGAGGCTAATGACAGAGAAGAGGAGGTCAAACCCTGCCGTATCCACACATTAGGATGGTAAAGAAATCCTAGCGTCGCGCTCATGAGCTCCCAGATCCGCATCTTCTGGAATAAGCCCAGTTCACAAAGACTCGTCAATGTCGAGAGAACCTTGGCGACTACAGTCTCTTCGACATCTACATAACGGCGATAAAGTCGGTTCAAAGAGTTCTCCCTTGCTGAAATAACTGACCTGATAGAGCCTGAACCATAAGCGGTAAGATGTATTCCTCTAGACTCCGCCCCCCAGCACAAGCGGCTACATCAACAATGCTCTCAAAGAAAGCATACCGCAGAAGCCAATCACGGTCATTGAGATAGGTGATCATATGGCTCAAGAGGACATCGTTGGTCTTCTGTCTGCCTAGGAAAATGCACAACGATGAGATGTTATGCAGTACAGCACGCTTGACTATGCTCGATGGATCCATGAGGAGCGCCGAAAGATGATCTTGGATACTGTTCTGCAAATCTTGCATGTTAACATCGTATGAGACCTGAATGGTAAAGTTGAAATACTGCATAATAGAAAATATGCGGTAGCACACCCACTTCGAAATGACTTTGGTCATACTCCTGTGCATCAAGAGCAAGTTTGAAAGCCCCATGAGCCTTGAGCGCCTGTCCCATCTCGAGATATCGCAGAGCAGTATCCGCAAGTTGCACAATACATTGGGCAAATATACACCTGACAGAAACTTCGGGATCTTGCACCAAATGCTTGATATTTGGTATGATATATTCAGGGAAGATCCCTGCATTAGAAGGTGTAATTACTGTCACCAACATGAGCTGCACCAGTTTTCATAAAAAACAAAACTGGGAGTTGAATCTAGAAGAAACGTACCACTTGCATCAAGCTACGCAGAGCCGCTGAGCGAACGGTGGCAGCCTCATCATGTAAAAGTTCAATAATATACGGAACCATCCTGTCAAGCTTTGCCTCATCGGTGAGATGACATGCAAGCGCGAGGAAGACGTCCAGAGCCCGTATCTTCGACGTTGGTAAGTGGCAGTTCCGAATGTGAGCCGTAACCAACGCAAGGATGATGAGAGCTGGACCATCTTGCGAAAGAGTTTGATTCATTATTTCGTTCCATCGGTTGAGATCTGACGATGTTACCTTCATATGCAGCTTTACGTCCTCTGCGTGCGCTGTGCAAAGTAGATTCGCGATTTGGGATGTAGAGCTCGACAGGAACAATGTCCTAAGTGACGAAAAGTTTTAACGTTCTCCTTCTGAGACATACTGCTACCCACCTGAAAGGGTCGTGATATGTTGGTAGATGTCGATGTATACTCCACATTTATGTTCGATGACAGTCCATCTGCGGCGTCCGTCCAAAGGTATGGCTCTACACTCTCGTAATCCGCCCACAGCTTCTCCATTCTATGATCAGCCTCGCTCGGATGTGACTCAGGTGCTGTTTCTGCTGTCGGAGCACTGGAGGCGTGCCCAAGCGATGAGCCAGGTCGTAGCGTCGTAAATGACGAATGCCCTATTCCTGACGGTGTTGCAGTCGGAGGAGACGGCGCCTGATACGTCAGAGAGATGTCATTGATAGTCGAAACATAGTTATGGAAGAAGGAGTAGAAACATTCAGGAAAGACACTACCGCGCGAGGCGTGCAGAAGAGTATCGAAAGTCGGGCGAGCAGCGGGATCGAGGGCGATCATCTGTTTTATCATATTCTACTGCCATCGATAAGCATGTAATGTGAGGCAAGGAGGAAGTACTCACTCGGACACCCTCATCGATGTTTGCTAGTTGTGCATCAACATTGAGCTCCCCCTCTCTATACTTGAACAATTGACTGAGATTGAAAAGCGGAGTGCCCTCCAAGAATAATTCTGCGATGACACACCCCGCGCTGAAACAGTCCATGGCCTCTGTAACCTTTCCATCTCGCTTTCCTTCGGTCTCGTCCATTGCCAGCTTAGATTTCTTTGCACTAATCTCGGGATTTGCACTGGCAGTGTAGAAACGTTCGGGCGCGAGATAGCACGTTCGCCTTCCTGAGGTATCAAAGAAGAATGAAAAGTCAGCAGGGTCGTCCAGAGGAAGGTAAGTCGGTTTGTATGACGCGAAATCAGAGAGATATACCCAGTTCCAGGATGTCACGAGGATGTTCTGCGATTTGATATCACCATGGGATATCTTTCGATTCTTTGTATCGCGCAAAGCGTTCAAGAGCTGAAAGGCTATCCAACGTTTCTCTATCATGCTCAAAAACGGCCGGGTGCTAAAAGCCGATAAAATGAAGATGACGACGGCAGTAATGGCAAAGAACACACCTAATACGGTCATACAGATTGCTTGCAATCCATTGTCGGATGATGTAGCCTGCCTTTTCTGTTTCCACGAAGGCTTGGTAGTTATAGACATTAGAAATATCCTGTAACACTTCTCTCTCACCTAATCGAAATTGAGACTCAGGCATCCTCTTAGTAATAAGTACCTACCCTTCAGTCTGCGATGATAATTTCGCAACGACAATCCAGGATCTGGTTTTATAAAGATCTTGATAACGATAGAACCAGACTTGTGGCGACACTTGACGGACTTTAGGAAGCGAGCTGAACCAAGACTGGCGAAATATTGAGATTTAACAGTGAGATCGGAGAAAACGCCACACACCTTCTTTCATAGATGATATCCACACCAAGTTCAGCCACAAACGAGTCTAGAGCTCCGGTAGTTCGCGTCAAGGTCGAGCCAGAGTGAACATTGCCCATGTGTGTTCACAATATCTGGCCTGCACGCGTAATAAAGCTCTGAACCGTTGTCTTGGGATTCAGTGTATGCAGATGGAATTATGTTATGTCTGTCTAACTGCTGGAAACGTAGACTGGGCAAGATTCTGAGACCAAGTTGGACGAAGACAGAAACAGACGTCACGCTGACCACTGGTGCTGGCCGCTCTTGATCCGAGATTGTTTGGTTCGGGAGGTTTTGATTTTGATAATAAGCACTTTTCACTAACACTGGGTGCGGGGAACAATATTTTTGACCAAAATAATGTAAGAATGTGTTAAGAATGATTCAATTAATTTCAAAAATCTATTTATCTGTTTTTTTCCAAAGCTAATTTTCTTGAGAAACACGTGATATGTTTCAGCATGTGTTTCTTAATACGAGGCTGCCGAATCGAGGAGAAGGAAGTTCGGAATGAAGAGTGAGATGAATGAATAGGACTTAGAAAGTTTTGCGCGTGACGTTTGCGGGAAAGAAATGATATTTCTTGAGTCCGGAAACAGTTCTCGAGCATCGGGGTTTTCCTCCCAAGAGTGAGAGGGGCCGAAGCTCAAGCTAACTACGAGGGACTACTGAGTAGTAAAGTAATGTAGAATGTTAGAACATCGTGGGCGTGACAAGTGTGAAGGGTACCGCGCACATGACTGACAGGGCCACTACGGGCCACCGAGACAGGGCCACTATGGGCCACCGACTGCTTTGTTTGACTGCATACATATACTGCTTGACATACGCAACTATCCCCAGTCTCGTTTATACGTCTCTGGGGGTACGTTACTATACTTACCTATACTTATACATATACACTAATCA
>JABFYK010058292.1:0-33150 GCA_018849495.1 Termitomyces sp. T123_Mx157 | reverse complement strand
GAATAGAAATAGAATATTGATGTTCGATCCCGGTCATGGTCATGATCCGTTCTTCTTCATTCTTTTATATCTAAATTTTAGCCACTTTTGACCAGAACAGTAAATGGGTACGAAACTCTGATCGACTGCTCTCCACAATCATTCCCTGCAAGTCCCCTGTCTGAAGACTCAGCTTGTCGCTCGTCTTTAAAAGGCATGCCACGGAAGCGATGTAATCATATGTTAGGATTGACACTTAGACTACAATCTCCTTTCAGATCCAGGATAAAACATTGGTCAAGCGTACTGAACAGCAATACTTCTGCTCGTCTCCTCTAAAACGGAAAAAGGGCTATAGGTACGTATCTGATATCTGTGGAAATCAGAAATTTAGAATCGCACACATCAGAGCGCCTTCTATTTTTATCCTCTATACCTATCATGGGCGACAGATCGGTGTACAGCCACAGGCGCAAGGTCTACCCCCATGGAGACCCATTACTGCGCCATATAAGCACTTCTGATCTGTTACTGAACCTCCCTTCGTTCCAGCATGCCGGGTGGCCGTCGCAATCCCTTCAGTGTTACAACAATCGTTGACGCTCTCGAGCATGCCAAGTCGAACGCGAAGGAGGTCGCACAAGTGACGAAGGCTTTGGCAGAGGCCAAGCTGGGTCGGATCCCGTTTGTCGACCTCGAAATACAAGTAAGAGATGATGCGTTCATTATTCCGTTTCCTTTTGTAACTCTCCGGACAAAGTTTATTGGTGCCTCGGGGCTGCCCAAGATGGACGTCGTCGGGACTGCTGATCCCTACTTTGTGGCAGACATTGACGAGAAAATCACATTTGTGTGAGTTAGATGTAATCTCTTCTCACTGTCGTTGTTGAAATCACGGTTCTAGCTCTGCTGTCAAAGGTAACACTTTGGCTCCGGTATGGAACGAGACTTGGCGAGTCAAAAATGTTCCAGCGCTTGCCGATCTGCACGTTCAAGTCCGGGACAAAGATGATGATGCCCCCCATGACGACTTTATCGGGAAATTCAAGACCTCTGTATCTAAGGGTGCCAAGGAGGCCGAAATCCAGGGACCTCTTTTCAGAAAGGACAGGGGGACATTTTGGCTCAAAGTATGTTGTTATCATGCTTTCTATCACGTATCACAAGACCGAGTTTTATCAAGATCAAGAGCACCCCTTCAATCGACAAAGACCCGTCCAAATTCCCCTACCTCTTCGATGGGCCCATACGCTTTTCCCGGCACTACTCCCCGACCGTCGGGATGCTTACGAATGTCGATCCTAACCAGCGCCTTTACTCAACATGGAAGATGTACCTTCGCGGCGTCCCTCTCTTCTTTAGGGACAAACATCAAGGCTGGAACCGCAAATACAAAGCCGCTCAAAGCATCTTCCAAGGGCCCACTTCAATCGTTGTGCGTTCAGGTATCCAAGCTGGACATCGAATGCTCTACGCACGAAATGCGCGGAACCTCTTCGGTGTTATTGGCGAGTTCTCTGACGTTGCACAGCTCCTGCATGGTGGGAAGTCGAATCATCCCGATGTGGGTCAGTTCGAGCACCGCATCAAGCCCGCGGTGTACACGTATATCATCTCATCGGAGGACGACTCGTTTCGTTTCTCTGAAACGGGCGCTGCATTCTTCGTAGACTTCGCGTCAAAACACGCACTGCACAGTAACTGTGCCGAGACCGTGCGTTACAGCGGAGAGTTCCACCCACGCCCGAAGGGGGGCTGGGCGGCGTTCAGCGATGATGTCCAGGATCATCAAGTTAATTGGGAGCTTGTGATTGATAACAACTCGGGCACCTACGCGCCTGATAAGATGCTCTTACCCGAACTCAAGGAACTTTTGAAATATAATTTTCCCGAGTTTGAGATTTACGCTTGGGACCGTGAAGACCCTAAGCTTGAGGAGAGCAGGGAGGCGTGTCGGGAGTATGCTCTGAAGAACCGGGGTGTAAAGAAGTATGAGTTGCAGCCTTATGCGGCATCGGGAGAGGAAACGCTTTCTCATCGCGTTTCTTTGGGTGCTCAACATCTCGGAGAGGCTGGTAGGAGGATCTTCGAGTCAGTGACTAGGAACGGTACTGGCAATACGTAATGTTATCTTCTAACCTAGATTAATTTCCCTCCATGTATCAAATCTGTGCCTGTCAGAGTAATATTTGATTTTGCATGTAGTACACAAATGTTTCCTATACATTGCTCATGATGGTAGTACAGATTGGTATGTCATAAAAGACAAACAAAACCCCCGAATTATTGCCACTAGGGAAGCTCCTACGAGGCGAAAAAACAGTTTCGTGACGATGAAGGGGGCCTCGATTTTGGATACAATAATGTCGAGAAAATGTTGAGAAAGAAAGCGAGGAGGTAAATTATTGGATACATATCAAAAAGATGACGATGAAGATCGAGGTATTGACAGAGTCCGTGGTCCAGAATCATATTCGGAATCGCCAGTCCAAGGAGGAGGATTCGAACTCTCATTCTCGTGCTCGTGTCCTTCGCTCACGTCCACGTCAACGAAATTGTTATAACGAACGAGAGGCGAGCTCTTGTGGAACTTGGATGTCAGTGGTGTTTTCCGGTTCGCGAGGGAGCGGTATGTATCGTTCCGCCGCAACAGCATCTTCGCCACTAACTGCTCCATACAGCTAACCATACCATTCTTCTCCACCATCCTCTCCTCCCCTTCTATCTCTACACCCTCTGCTCTCAATCTCTCCCTCTCCCTCTCCTTCTCTTGCACCATCTTCAACCTCAACATCGTACCAATCTCTCTTCCACGCTCTTTCTCCTTCTTCCTTACTCTTCGTGCCTCCCACCGCTGATGCACAGCACCCTGCTCGAGCAACGTCTGCTCGAGCTGCCGCGCCGCCCGTTCTGCATTGAACGATCGCCTCCGAAGCTCACCCAGGCGACAGATGTCTGGATTTGGGCTATCTTCGATGAACGCAGGGTCGACATCCCAGTTCTCCGGAGACGGCGACCGTGGAATGGTTTCGTCCTCTAAGAGAAGAAGACTGCTACTACTGGAGCCGAATGACGCATTCTGGATACCGGGAAGCAAGTGTGAATCTGGATTGGGTGGGAACACGAAGTCATCGGGATCGGTACAGGGTAAGGGTATCAAGGTGGCGCCGGGAGAGGGTGGCGAGGTCAAGCCATTGAAATCATCATCCTCATCATCAAGGGACGGAAGAGTTGAGAAGGGACGTAGCGATGGCGAGGAAGGTGAGTCTGGGATGTCGTCGAGCTCCGGGAGAAACTCCGACTCGTGTATCAGGGGTTCGAGAAAATTTATGTACTTTTCGCCCCTGAAGTCGTTCTCGAATAGCTTATCCTCTGACGGGAAGAGCTCGTGTTCGCAGGGGCTTGTAGGTAGAGACCTAGGTGTCGATGGCACGTCCATGTCCGTGTCCAGGGTATTAGGTGTCGCTAGTATGTTCAACTCTTCGTCAAAGTCCACTGAGGACGTTGGCGACTCGCTCCACGTGCTCTGAGGTGTTGAGAAGGGTATATCGAGATAGGGTAATATAGGTCGACAATGTGGCGAGGTATTATTGTCATCCGACTGTTGTAAATAAGTTAACGGTTCAGGCTGTGCGAAGAGGTGACTATGGTTGCCACCTAATAGCACACTCGCTGTACTACTACTCGAAGGTAGCGATGGAGCCACGTCGTAGACAATGCCGCTTCTAGTCCATACTGGAGATATCGGCGAAAGTAAGTGATCCATGCCTTGATCCGGACAACTTGACGATAATGGTAGGCCAAGAAGTGATGCATCCCAATCATCATGCGAGGTGGGTATTGGCGACAATTCTGGGTCCAGGTCCATATCTATTTCCACATCTGCAGGTGGCAAAGCCAGAGTTGGTGTCGGGATTGTTGGAGGCGGTGTCATGGGGACCGGAAAGCTGAGAAACGGAACGCACTTCGTCGCAATAGTGATATAGAGCTCACGAGGATGTCTACACCGCGACAAGACAGGCGATGAAGGTCCTGCTTCGGCGTTCGAACCTAGGCTTGGTAGAGGAACACTCCGTTTCGGGTCAGAATTGGTCGGAGGAGGTGATGGTGGAAAATCAAGGGGTAATTGATATGAATCTCGCGCCAACCCGTACTTGCAGTAATTTAAGGTGCTGAAATATTCGTGAGGAGGTCCTGTAGAAGAAAGGTTTCCAGGTAAATCAGATGGATCCGTCGAATTCGACGGTAACGTCAAGTGATGAAAACTGGAACTCCGAAGTACTTTGTCGTTAGAATAAGGTATGTAGACAACGGTATGCCTCATATTGTCGGTATGAGCTATGACAGTAACTTGTAGTCAAACCTAGTTCGAGAAGAGGACCATTAGACAAAGAAAATAACGATATACAATAAAATGGAAAAGGAACAGATTATTAACGCACAAAGTAGTTCATTCCACAACGACAACGCCCATTATGTAGAGGAAAGAGAGGGCGAGGGAAGACGTAGGCAAAAGTAAAGGTGATGTATCAAAGCTCTATATTCCGCATTGGTCAACATGCGCTTGCCACATGTCAACTTTCTTACCTCAGCAGCCGCGCTAATCATAATCCATAACCAAGGAACAAACGAACATGAGGCAAAGAAGCCGACACGTCTCACCCCCAAAATCGCCGCATGTTCTTCTTGTTCTGTCGTGAGTCTCAATAGCCTTCTGATTCTGAGCCTTTCGTCAATTTTTAAACAAATGAACGGCTGAGGGAATCTGGATCGGACAGCCGGATGAGAATCATACTCAAAGGGGTTGTGGACGAGGCAGTGCAAGGGAACATATCTTCCCGTAGTCCGAGACGTGAATGACAGATCTTACTAACTCAGGGAGAGTCTGGTCCCGAGGCAACCCCGGTTTGTTATCCGTACCATGAACTATCCTAGAAAGTCGTTCTCGCTCAATCTCGCATCCACACATCCGATTAGATAGTTATCGGCCCGACCAAGCTAGGTGTGACCCATTGTGGGCTAGGATTGACGAGAACGTTCTGGGCGTGGACATTGAGCGCCACTTCGTTTTAAACAAGGAGTATAGGTGTGTAGGGTGTGTAGGTGATATTGATTATCATTTTTTTGACAATGATATTTCTACTGATAGTGATGTTCTGAAGGGGATACGGATACATGTAAGACTTAGAAGCGTGTAGTTGCGCGTGTAGAACAAGATGGCATGTAAAACATGAGCATGCTAGTAGAACAAGATCATGGCACAGGGCCCAACGTGGATCAAGAGACGGGACACGAGTCGTCAGCCTGTTAGAACTTCCATCCAAGAAGAGCTGCGAACACAATACCCAACCCAACCCAGCCCTTTCTCGCATCTTCCCAGTATTCGTGAACCACGTAAATGGATTACTTTTGGAACCGAATTAAATCTAACTATATCCATCATTCGCACAGCGCTATCCGGCACATCCTTGCTCCACTACACATACAATCAGAACGCTCTGGATAACCAATGGTGTCTTTTTGGATGATGTTTCTCTGAATTCTGTTGCCGTCAATCTAAGCTTTCTCACTGTCCAGTCCAACATACCAATTTACGTCCGTGCCGCCCTAACAGTTTCGCACACACACCATCTCGCGAGATCCCGTTATCGGAGGAACATAATGATAATGGACGTGTCTGTTCCCACTTCAACGAGGCAAGTAAAAATCAACGATAGGCTGTGTCTTCACAGATCTTTCACATTGGCCGAGCCGGCACGCTTCTTTTTCACCGCAATTAGCCCTTTGCACCTGTGTCAACTTGCTTGTTTGAGTCTCTGACACTCAGTGTCCTAATATCTTTGTGAACAGAATAAAGCGCCAACGTTTTGACTTAGACCCTGTTTCGCTGATACACGCATCTTGGCAATATTATGGACGCGCATGGACTCCTTGACTGACCAACGGTCCGTGGAAAACTCCATTCCTTTACCCTGCATAAGTATCTCACTTAGACTCATACATATGGTAACCAGAGTGTGATGGACGGTGATAGGTACGATCAGGGATAAGCTTAGGGTGGTCTCCTGTCGTATATACATCCACTACTCCACTCTAACTTGACATGACTCCTATTGACACAGTCCTATGATTCAGCTCACCAATTATACTTCATGGCGGGGCGACAAATGCATACTTTGAGCCTGTCGTCCTCGGCCAGGTCTGACCTGATTAGCGTTTCAATAAGCTTAGAGTACATCAGAGATTGATTTGTAGATGTGAATGGTACCTTTCTCCCATACAACTTGAGTCACGAGGCTTCCTCCAAACGAGACTTGGGGCTCAAAAGTTGAAAGGGTATAGCATGATTGGCAAAGGCAATATGCTGTATGTAGATCCCTTGTGACTGAGGATAGCTGATCATCGTACTTAATCATCTATAGCAGTAAACTCTTTTTTTATTGAATTCACTGGGATTACGGAACGGTCTTAGTAATCGTGCCTTCCTGATTTTTCAAGTTATCAGTCGATTGGAAAATTGGCGTATATCATGACCGTCCGGGTTCTAGACTCTGCTTGTCTTTTTTATAAGTACTTCGGGGTCCCCGGAATGTTAACCTCGTGCCAGTCTGGCTAAATGCGTAGGCTACAACATAGAATATATATGCTACAGCGACTTCAAAACACGTTACGCGCTATTATTTGCGATTGAGCATTGAGGGTCTCTAGCAAGCTATCAAGCTGTATACTTGAGATACTGATTACTGAAAGAATGAACTACTTACGAGGAGTAAGAACGGCATACAAGAACCCGGGTAAACGAGTGCGTGATTGTACTGGTTATTAGCTTGATCAGCAGGGTTAATGACGCTCAAAGAAAGTTGAAAAATTCATCAAGTTACCAACGAACCGACGAATAAGATTGTACAGATTACAATTGTGATTGACAAGATTGGCACAAGTGGATCAGAACGGACCACATGCTCACCCGGGCCCCGACCTACGATAGCTAATAATGTGGGATGCTAGAAGAAATCATGTGTCTACAGATACCGTAGAAAGTAAGGGGATAATCACTGAAAGCTCTGTCAAGCTCTGACACCATCGCATTGCATGAAAGATGGGGGGTTTAACGGATAGGTTTTGAGCTTCCTGTGCTCGGCATGGACGCACAACGATATAAACAACCTTTCTTGATCCCTTGGTATTTTGCTTTGGTCGCCCATTCTGATAGAGGTCGACTTCTGGCTTAGTAGATTCGATAGTTAATGATCCATATTTTTGCGGAATGGGACTTTGCGTCATGGTCAAATAGTAAGTTGAAGGTCGAAGTTGAAATTGAAGTTAAACTAAACCAGTCCGGAAATAGCAATAGGCAGCATATTGTCCCATAACCATAACACAGAAGAACGTGCTATATTATTGTTCAGAACCAAAAAAATAAAGGTTTACATACGTTTACGAGTACTGAACGCTAAAGGGAGCGGTCAAGTCCAGCCCAATGGACACATCCAGTATCTGATTTGTGACGTCGTAAGCATACTGAGCTTTTGATATCTCCTGTTTATTGATTTGAACTGAACTCGGGTTCGTCGAAACGCCAAGGAAGCGAACTCTGGATGTCTTGACGCCGGAAGTAAATCCAAAGTTACCCTGAACATCGAACTTGCCCTCTTTGAATGAAAGTTTCAAAAACGTTTGGGAAGATTGTGTGACAGAAACGCCATCGTCAATGTATAGCGCACCCAAAGCCGTCCCATCCGTCCCGGGAGCAACCACAAACTCGAAGTCATGCATTCTCACTTCTGCCGTTGTCATCCCAGACTGGGCACGCAAGGGCAGGATTGCACCACCCTTGATGTGAAGTGGAATCTGGGTAAAGGATACGTTGGAAAGAGTGACAGTGGAACCCTGACCCTTGACTGGAGTAAGAGTAGTGAAATCGTAGAAAATGTCATTCGGGAGGTAGAATGTCACGGAAGTCGAGTTTTCTTCCGTTACCGGTGACACGAGGACCGAATCACCATAGAAAAATTGTAGATCAATAGAGTAAGTGGCCGTATCCATTGGATACTTATACCATAGAGGATGGAGTACGGGAGTTCCGTCAAGGTGGGCTTGGTGGAAAGCGGTATATATATAATCCAGAAGACGATAACTAAAATGTCTGAGAACAATGATGCGGCAGCTACTGTGGACGGCATACCGAATATCAATCACGTTCTTAGCAGCTTGAGTGACGCTCGCCCAGACATAGAATTCTTGGCTGATCGAGACGTCATCGTTGTGCTAAGGTCGACTCGTAAGCATGGCATGATCACTTTTTGTAAAAAGACTTACGTCGCGCATGAAGGGATAGAAGGCGCCAAGCGTTGCCCATCGTGCGCAAAGAGTCTCGGTGGTGTTACCGCCTTGAATACTGTTAGGTATTTCCAATAGAATAGAATGACATACCAAATCCACATATATCGCTACCAATCATCGGCAGCTGATAGATCGAGGCGAAACCCAGCATGCCAGCGATAGACTTCCGATAATGGTCCCATGTGCTCAGATTATCACCCAGCCATTTGCCAACTTTGTGTCCGGCGCCGGCAAAGGTGGAGCGAGTAATGACGAGCGTCCGCTTCCCCGGACGACGCGCAAGCATTGCTTCATGAGTAGCCATCGACATCATCATTCCATAGAGGTTGTGAACATCATATTCAACCAGTCCATTTGCATGTTTCGAGTCCACCTAATAATGTTTGATGTGACCCAATATAGAAAGGAAGTTTGAAACTCTTACGGATACTGTCTTCGCAGAGAGAGGGCCAGCCGCGTTGTTAATTGCATAAGGTGGCGTTAAGATGCCATCCCGTTTGGCTATGACTGTAGAATCGACAAAGATGGGAGCATTAGGATCAGGCGGAGGACTTGTACGAGCTGGAGGTAGATCTTGCTCTATAGCTTGTTGAAAGGGGTCGCTGCAAGGGAGATTACAGAACTATCATCCCCTCGAAACGAGTAGAGCAAACGAGATCGAAGAGACTTACGCTCGATGGTTCATTCATGTCGATCCATACCCCATCAATGTCAATTCCTGTGGTCGGATTGTAAAAGAGCTCGAACTCATTATTCCAGAATCTGTTGAAGGTATTTTCAACCTCTGATGACTCTATAAGCAAGGATACTCTACTCTGAAATATTAGGGTGGAACCAATCTGAAAAGGCTGAGTTCACAGTAAACTAAGGAAAAAACCAGTCACAAACCTGGAAAGACCGTCACACCTATTTTTCGAAAGGATTTAATAACATTATTACTCAATAACCATGGACTTACCTGGCCACACTAGTCCCAGGCTGTCACTTCCATTTGCAGCCTTGAGCCAAACGTCCAACTCTGTACCTCGATTATACGTCGCGTAATCCTCTCCAGGCATATACGCAACGGCGGGATCCGTCATGAGGACTTCACATGACCGATAAATGAACTCATACTAAGCATTTTGGATTTTGACTTACTGTACTTCTGGTTGTGTGAGTGAAGATAATTAACGATGTCCCTCATTCTGTTCAAGGGAAAATAGGAAGGATCGACTGTAAAAACTTTCCGCCCATCCATATAATCTAACACAAAATTGTTCAACGTTTTGACGAAAAAGAAAACGGGAAATGAGATACCGATGTCGGTCCACATTGTCTCAAGAGGAATGCCAGCGGCCGAATAGTTAGAGATCACGGCGGCGACGTTGATATAGTCTGCAGGACATTGAAAATTAAAACATGGTACTGGTGATCATACGTCCTTACCTTTGTATCCGAATCGACATTGGTGGAACCCAAACGACCAATACGGAACTTCTGCAGGTGTTCCGACTATCTCTGCATATTGCCTCGCGACTTCCGTAGGATCTGTTGCACTTCCAGCGAGAAAATAGAAGTCCAGCACTCCACCGATTACGTTATACTCCAGCGAGGTTCCTTCCGTATTAGTGAGCTTGATATCCATACCATTTGAGTTGAGCAGGAAGACCCCATGCGTCCCCGTAGTCCGGTGCTCGAAGTACACGGGATGATTTCCGTAAAGGTTGGTGCCGGCCGGGATGCCGTTCGCGTCCCGCGACCACAAGGTGATTGTGGTATTTTCGGTCGGAAGACGGAACGGGTTTGTATGTTCGCCAAGTCCATAGATATTGGCGTTCGAAGGCAGGTTTGTCTTCACGCGTAAGTATTGGGGCTCGAAGATGAGGGGATGTGAGGCAGTAGAGAAGAGCACCTCGTGCGAGGCGGTTCGATGGATCGAAAAGGAGAAGGGAGAGTCGGTGTAGTTGAACTGAATAGCTGCACCTTCTGGAGAAAGGTTCGAGTTTGCGCTGGGTCGAGGAAGAACTGACTCAGGCACTTCGAAACGTGATGAAGCAGCGTCGACTATCTTGACGTGGATGCGAGTATCTGAGATTTCGCATGTTGGAATATTGGAAATGATCTTTTGTTGGAGCGTACCTGTCTCATAAACCACCGTCAGGCCTAGTTTCTTAATGTCCGGCCCAAAGACTGCGCATCCTTCACCATTGAGGACAAGGTCTGCTGTCAGTGTCGCACCAGCGGTCGTAACGTTCGTCGCAGAATAGCCGGAACATGCATCGAGAACTGCCGGATCGATGAACGTAGAATACGAGATGCTTGCTTGGAACAATGGAACAGCCGTCGCGTAGAAAATGTTCCGAAAGGCTTTTGGTCGCATAGTGAAGGGCAAGAGACGTAGGCTACAGGAAAAGGTCGAGGTGAGAGCTATCAGCCTTGAGCTTGATGGCGAGATGGCATATAATGCCCTTTGAAGCCAGAACAAAGGTAATAGGAGATCGGAGACTGAGAAGCGCGTGAAATGGATCTTTCTGTGCCTATTAGTGGGGAGTCCATGATTCTAGTCGACTTCTCGGCAGTCTTGCATGCACTTGGTCGTAGAAGAGCCGCACTCAACGCCCGGTTTCGTAAGTCGGATCCGAAGATCTCCAGTAGACCGGTCGATCTAGATACAGCTTTCCCGAGGCGTCAGCTGCAGTGGCCGTATAAGGTCTATGTCCCTCAATAAACCTATGCTGGAAACCTTCATTGTATCAAGAAGTATTTGTTCCGAGCTCAGATCAGCGATAACCAGTGAAATTTTAAAGAACCAGCCGCAAAGATGCATGCTGAGACCTGAAATAGACTCCATACGATTCTCCGTTTCTCAGGTGTGCTTCATCGTCAATTGACGTAAGGATGCATCAAGTTACACGGCCCTGAATAGGGAATAGGTTCACCCAAATCAAAATCTTATCTTATCTGTTCAAATGCACATCAAATAAAACCGCTCCTGATCGATGATCAGTGAGTTGAGGATCCAAGTGAAATCTAAGTGAAGGGTCACGTTTTGAGAGCAACCGTCGATCATAATCCCTGTGATTGGGGTAAGAATGCCGATAGAAATCTACAGAAGTTGAATTACCTTCTATGGTAGGCGTCGGGCGATACTTGAAGTATCGAATCTGGCATAAAAATGATAGGGTAGGTTGCGGGATGATTTCCGATTTCCGTTCGAAATACTGGGGACTGATACTTATTATTATGATTAACAATTCAACATACATATAGACAGGAAGAAGGCTTTCACCGTTAATTATGACTGTGAGACTCACTCTGATGATCCATCTTCAAACTTGAGTCATTTCATAACGTCGACAGATTCTGTAATATGTTCGTTCGAGAGGATGGAATCAGCTTCAACATATTACAGAATCTGTCGAAGTTATGAAATGACTCAAGTTCGAAGATGAATTATAAGAGTGAGTCTCACAGCCATGATTGACGGTGAAAACCTTCTGCCTGTTTATATGTATGTTGAATTGTTACTTATACCAATAAATACATCGAAAGCCGACGATTAAATTATCAGTATTGAGAAGGTCAGAGGGATGAATTTCATACTTTATATGTAGATCGAATCGTCATTGACATATCATCATTGGAAAGAAATAGAAATCCAGCACTGATCAATCGACATTATATTTTACTCCAGTGAGTTCTTGCGAGTTTTTGAACTCTTGATATCCATATCGTTTGAGTTCAACTAGATATTCCATGCGTCCCAATGCTCGGATATAAGGTGGCTTTCATTCTCAAGTTCAGTACTAAACGTTTAGTATCGAAGGGAATCTCGTACGCAGTACATAAATAGTGCTCTGTAATCAGTCATTGGCGTTCGGAAGCAGAAGACACTTCTTGATGGAGAGCAACCGAGAAAGTGGAGAAGAGTACCCTACGTGTGAGAGCAGCAAGATAGATCCGAGTGTCGAGAAGGAAAAAGGACGGCTGTTGTCTTATTATATAGCGGACTCTTCTGGACCGCTATTACCTTTACACGAGGCAGCTGCAAGGTTGACTCGAGGCAGCTCATCTACTATCTTAACGTGATTTTCTGGGGTTTTACGATGTTGACCTCTAAGTATGACTCAGGTTTAGGCCGATAGGTTTACTTATTTCATCAATCACCTTTGAGCTCAATTTTTGACACTCAAGTTGAGACTAAACATTGCGCATAGTAAGCTGTGCAGGTAGTCCCGAGGCAGAGACAGTAATACGCTTTCGAACATCGCAATAAATTCTACCTCAAGAGTTTGGGCGCGGGGAGATATTAATGGTCGGGTAATCAGGAGGTCGTGCAATGAATGACGTGCTCACGCCTGCTTCTGATCAAGGAAAGGATGACTTATCTTGGTTAACGAAAATGTCTGGGAGAACAACACTCTTCGCGACACTGTGACTAGAATGACAGCAGGAAATCGAGCTGGTCGACATATCAAGCAGGGTCGGCTAGGCGCAGACAACCGCGGGCGCCTTTAGACTGATATTCACCATGTGTTCACAGGTCTTATTTATTTGACGCAAAACTCCAGAAATCGAGAAGTGCGTGTCGGAGAGCGTCGTGTATATAAGCAGGTTTCACATTGCCAAGAGAGATGTTGCCAGGATGGGCTTGTAGTAGATATGGTCGGACGAAACTGGTCAGAAGTCTTATCTTATCTGCTTACATATCTACGGAATTTGAAATCTTCGGCAGATGATAAAGTGCTAAGTGAAAGACTTGACAACCAAAAACTTTGTTCCTCGAAAGCCTTGCTCTCCTCAGTCTGCCACCGGGAGACCTCGCCAACACGTCTGCCCCATGATATGGGCGAAGTCAGTGAGTGAAAGTATTCTATAGTGCTTATCCAACGTCTAATGATCTGAGCAGCCTACTATGAGCATGAGTGGGAGAGACAACTAGCGCACATGTACTTGGCTACCTTTGTTTCGTCCCAAGCTTCCGGTGATGTCAAAGCACAAGATATCATCTATGCTGGCTCTAGTTCTGCTGGGGACACATCTGCTTCAAGTTTACCCGCTCTAGTGGGGTTTGACGGCATGGAAAACTTACCTACTGAGCTTCTTTGCAAAATTTTCTGGCATTGTACTCCAGATTGTACTCCAATCTCTACTAATGGACCTTCTACACCCCTCATCTTATGTCAGGTGTCATCGCAATGGCGTACAGTAGCCATGGCTTTTCCCTGGCTCTGGAATGAAATTGTGATAGATTGTGGTGACTGGTCTAGTATGCCGAAACTCGTTCAGTGTGCTCATTATCATCTGGAGCGCAGTGGTGATCTTCCTATATCCATTCATACCAGTGGTGCAATTCGTCCTTCCAGCCAGAGTCCTACGGATACTAATGCCATTCATCAACTGGTTGCTCCATACGTTTATAGAATCCGGCATATCACGCTCGCTTTCCCCCTCGATTGGATGAATAATTTTCTCCGAAACGCTGTGAGCATTGATGACGTCCAGTCTTTGGAGTCCCTTAAGCTCGTCTATCATCCAACGGAGGGCAGCGGCCAGCTAGCAGACAACAATCTATTCGTACATGCACCGAAGCTTCGCAAGGTGGAACTCGAGTACGCGTCCGAGTTGGGGTGGAGGTATCTTACCCGGGACACGATTCACTTTCCGTGGTCGCAGATTGAGGAACTGAATTTTACCCATATCGTTGCATCGCCGTCCTATCTTCAGTCTATGCTCGTCCGGTGCGTTTCTCTTGAGAGATGTACGCTGAGCATTGTCAAAGCCGCCGAGGAGATCACGAACCAGTTTAATTTCCTCATACCTCACCCTCCTCAACTCAATCACGTCAGCCTTCCGAGTGTCAAGCATTTGACGCTGTACAACCCTAAGAATTTCGATTATACCAAATATCTTGCTGGATTACGGATCCATTTTCCTTCTCTCGAGCATTTCAGCATTGCATCTGGTGGCGATCCAAGGAATGGCAGACAGTGGTCGCACTCGCAATTCAAGCAGTTCATCACAGAAACTAATGTACACCTCCGCTCTGTATCCACCCCCGCATACATCAGCGATGCCGACATCGAGAGTATAATAGGAGAGGTGCCTTCGTTGGTGGAGCTTGATGTCAGCGAAGGTAGCTCGATCTCTGAGACGACCGTGAGATTGATGTTGCATGGGTACTTGGCTTCTCAGCTCGAGGTTTTGAAGTGTGCAGTCGCTCCCGAGTTGTTGTCAAATTTTCTTGATATGGTTGAGAGTCGTTTTGTTCCTAGGAAGTCCAAGGCGAAGTACAGGGGTTTCAAGAAGCTTGTTATTCGATGTCCGAAAGATTCGGATGGGTACCGAGAGGTTGAGGAACGTGTTGAGGAGTTGCAGGAGCTCGGACGTGATATCACCGTCGTGGATGCTTGAGGTTTGTGCTCTCCTCAAAGAGAGTATTCTTTCTTACTGATCGTCGTTATAGACCGTCCGCTTGCGGAGAGTTCAACGCGCTCCAACCGAAAAGCAAGTTGGAATCTGAAATATCTTGCGTGTACTATTATAAACCTCATTTATCATATAAGTCACTGGGCGTTGTATGTAGTGAACGATGTATTTGTACCATATTGTGACAGGAATACGAATACCAAAGAAGCGGGCATGTGGACCGAAGCTGAAGTGCAAATCAGGGATTGACTATCTTGATCAGGAGCCACCTCACTCGTTTGACCTCTCTTTCGTTGTAATTCGAGTCTTATCGTATCCCCGGGCCATTAGAAGCGTAGGTGGCGTGATGGTACGATGTTCCTGATCTGTAAAATCTATCAGTGTTCATAGGTGTACATCACTTTGGGGAATTCGTACCGGCTACTCTACTTGTCGGGATTCTGTGTACATGACGAGCGGCTTCTCTAGACTGTTCCGGTGCTTTCTTCACTTGGGCCAACCTCGAGTTCATTACAGAGACTGTGCCGGCGCCAATATGCCGGACCACCTGATTCAACCAGCGTAGATAAGATGTCAGGGTTGACAGAAGACCTAGTAATCTACTTTGAACGATTATGGAAATGCTACATAGTCGATCTCTTGTTATCCGATTCTCGGGACATAAATAATTCTCCTGATCTTTGACGCAATGACTCTGGGGTATTTCCAACCGGAGATATCAGTGTAAGAGAAGTTCGGAAGCATATTGGCCACCATTCGAGATATGTTTCAGTTGTGAGGATCAAGCCTTAGTTTCAGGCTTGAACGTTGGACGTTGGAACGATGAGTATCCAGCGGTACAATGGGGTCCATGGGAGACGGCCCGAGCAAAGCTTTTTTGTGTCCACGCGTGTTTCGTGTTTCAAATATGGTTGGTCCTTTTGATCGCGGTCACCTGATAAGTAGGGCTAATTTCCGAGGTCACTGCCATCCATATAAAAAGCCGCATGTTTCCCAACCCCAGCCTTTGAGGAAGTTCCGAGCCATTGTTGTCGTCTGTACGATGTCAGGTCCTCGCGTCGCATTCGCCAACTCGACAAATATCCCTCGGAGCTCTCGTCCATCGCTGGCTTCTCTTTCTAAGCTGAGCTCGAGAAAGTCTGCTCCAACATGCACAGTCTCGCTTGCAAATGTCAGCACAAACGATTCTCCAATCTCCCTCTCATCATTCACTCCGACAAATCCATCCTTTCCTTCGCAAAACTTGATTCCATTTCCTTCATCATCTTCTGTGGATGGTATTGGCTCAACGATCAGCCAGTCTAATCGTTCTTGTCTTCAATTGCTCAGATCGTCGTCGGTGGCACCCCTACCACCCAGAACTCGTGCCGGTTCTATTAAAAACTCGTCTCAGGAAAGACGGAAACGGCCCACGGCACCTCTACTTCAACCAGCGACTCTCAACTCACCTCAGCTGTTCCCAGCTCCCGAACAACCGCCTCGAAAACGTCCTCGGTTGCAGAAGCCCTGTTCAGACAAAGCGACGAAGTCATCACCCATATACTCTTCGGACCTCCGGACCCTGGCGATTGTCCAACGGTGTGTTGCAGAGGGGGTGCTGAGGCGCAGGCAGGCACGGATGACGCTCTCCTCGCAGGCTGCGGTCTTTGACAACCAAGATATACTTCTATCGAGCCGTCTTCGATCACGCCTCATTTCCCAGGGTATAAAGGCAACAGATCTTGTTGATTTGGAAAGCGAGTTGAAGACCGACCCTATGGATGTCGATAGAAGACTTCATCTGTCTCCTTCGATTGACTCCGTCGATATGGATATTGATGTTGAGGTTACTGTCCGGTCCGGGTCCGTACTTTCCTCACCGCCGCGCCGATCGTCCTTCTTGGCTCCTGACTGCGTCATACGCCCACCACAGCTTGTAGCTGCCCTCATATTACGGAATCACACCCGGAAACCGTCTCGTTTCTCCGCAAGCTCGGAGGAGCGAACAAGAAAGCCATCACCGCTTATCAATTCTGCTTTGTGAGGTTCGACCCCTTTCATTCATATTTGTTATTTTGTCTCATTGTTCGCATAGTAAAATCGGCCATCCTCATTTGCTTCCCGCAGCTTGAAGCTGCCATGTCGCTTTCGACGCATTGCATTGTTGTCCTGCTTTCGCCAAAATGTAGCCACTATTAGCATCCTGCCTCATCACGCTTCCTACCCGCGTCCAGCCATCGGTGCGACTCCCCCGCCGGACTGAGATGGCTGTTCCATCTTTCATGACATTGACGGTCACGATGATTCACGATTTACCAACGATTTACTGGTCTTCCACGATGGTCAGTATCATGTCCAGCACATATTGTACTCAACTAGTGTAGCCCTACATACTTTCAAACACCAACACATTCTTTTATATATCTTCATTGGGGGTTTTCTCACCTTTAACGCTAAGTTAGGGTGGCAGCCGTGGTCAACCGGGAATTTCAATAACCGGGAATTTTCAACAAATGCGATTAGTAATCCGATTAACACTCACGTGAGTTGGACGTGTGAGGGCTTGGTGGTAGGGTCGCGTAAATTTTTTTTACCGTCACGTTTTTGACCAGTAAAGATCACGTGTATGGTAAATTACCAGTAACATACCCTGTAAAAAACCCCTGATATTTGAGGCCTGTAAGTTACCCTAAGTGGCGGTCAATCCAGATATGAAACGTGACCGAGATATGAAACGCGACCCAGATATGAAACGGCCTCCTATTTATCACATAATCAGCGCGCTCTAGCCGCAAAGCCTGTTACTCATTCATTCTAGACAAAAACATTTTGATACTACAATACTGTCCAAGTCCCACCTTGCCCCTCTGAAACCAGACAACACAAGTGCTGTCTGATTCATGGACAACACAATGTGCATCCCTATATTAGGCTGCTACCCAAAGTATGTTTTCTGATTTCTCCACCTTCCTCATGCAAGACATAAAAGTGGTTCTTTGCAAGACATCTCAACACCCTGTATCATTCTACTGTAAATCAGGTTTTACATGATGTTTCTAGGAAAATCTGGTTTCTCAAGCAGTCTGACATTCAAATGCCTATCCAATCCACATTTACTAGTCATTTTCCTCAAAAATGACTTTTGGATCTTCCTTAGAAGTTGTGCTTCTTGTTTATCCAGTGGATTGGAACATTTTGTTCAATTACTTCATCAAATCACTTCTTCAGGATATTCATATCCAACTTTTTAATTTCTCAATGTAGGACCTGGACTTAGCTAATCTTGGACTATGCAGCACATACTTCCTCATGGTCAAGCAACAATATTTATACAGTTCCATTGCAGACTCTACCAACACAAGAGCCCATTGCTATGATTGGGATGGTCATATTTATGACTAATGATCTGCTCACCACATATGACCCAGATTCTATATGTACAAGTACTGAAATCTTATCCTCAATTATCACATTTCAACAGCTCAAGTCTGCTACAGTGCCACAGTGATCTTTCAGTTTCATCTTTCTGTCCAGTAGCAAATTCTTGAAGCCAAAGTGTGTTTAGTCAGGCTGCGGTCTTCAATTCATCATCATCATAAGCTTTAAGGTTGCATGTGAATTTGTAAGCTTGTACACTAGTAGGCTTTTGTATACAATTTTTTTTTGACTAGTTTGGCAAAACACCTTATGAGTTGTATATAAGATGGAAATTCATTCTTTTCCTGTGTTTAATCTTGTTCCAGCACTCACAGTCATGATAAATGCCAAAACCAACAAAACTATATAAAAAAAAAACAAAGTTGTGATTTTGATTGGGAAGAGCAGGACTCTGGCTTTGAAGACAGCACTATGGGATATAGTAATGATGAAGAGCATGATTACAACATATCTGACAGAAAGGGGATTATGATGCATTCTCTAGCAAATTTCCCTAATAGTAACATATCTATTGCCAGTGTTCAAAACTAAAAAGTTGCTCAGCTTTCAAAATTGACCAATTAAGGCAACAGAAGGGTCAACATGCCAGAGACTATCTAGCCATACAAGAGGTGCATACAGAAACTTTGATTTTTTTGCCTTAACTGCCCTAACATCATTGGCTGGAGAGCTTCATGTTACACAGAAGTTCTATGTAGAGAAATGTAAAAAAGTACTGCTTGTTACATTCAATCTGTAGTAGTAAGCTATGAGATCACCAGTACACCATACTATTTCACATTTTCCTATTCAATACTTATGATGAGCTGTAGGGATCATGGACACTACAGCAGAAAATTTTATGGACTAGATGGAAAAGACTTGCATTATTTGGGAATCCTGGCCAGTCTACTGAACTCATAAAATCTATCAAGGCTGTTGAACATCATAATAAGCACTTTTGCCATCATCATGCAAAGCCTGTGGCAGTTATAAATATGAAAGCTATGATTGAAGCTTCTGAAAATATTATGTCTCAGGTAGAACTTTTAGCAGCTATCAAATCTCTACCACATATGATCTTGTGCCAAGACTTGCAAGAAATTGAGCTATTAAGACCTTTGGATTCACTGTTTAGCCCTAGTAAAAATGTGCAGCAGTATGTATTAATGCACTAATGTCTTCTTGATTTATTCCAGCTACTATGAAATGGCTGGTTTTCAGTTCTATAATATATGACTGCAATATTAGAAAGAGTTTCCCTGCTATCGATTTTGGAAACCTGGTTTGGTGAATGGAAGGATAGTGAGAGCAGTGATTCTTATGATGAAAATCTAGAGTATGAGTAAGCCAAGCCAATCTGATGTTTTTTTAGCACTAAGGACTCATTGATTTATTCTTTAGGCCACCTTTACAAGATTTACCAAGGATGATTCCATTTGACATATGCATTTATCCATGTACTGCTTTGAATTGAGCTCATCAAAACTTGTATTGGCAGGGAGCCTGTTTCCAATATGTATATATTTGTGCCTCCATTGCTTAGTGCTAGGGCTTTGATACAGTTTGTTGGCACCTTTTTTTTTTATCAAGTAACAGTTTCTAATTCTCAACTATAGACAGATGCTGATGCACTCACTATCTTGTGAACAAGGTTTGGTCACAGAATGGCAGAGACACAAGCTTTTTAGGTGAAGCCTCTCTAATTTCATAATTTGTGTGAAGACAGTGTATTCTTAGCAAGTTTGCTGAACACTAGTTTCAATGCCATTTATACACATTTGGTAGCATTAAAACTAGAGCTGTTATTGAATTCTATGTTGCCTCAAAACATATCTGTAACATATTGTATTGTGTAGTATTTACAATCTTTCAAGGGCTATAATAGCAGTATGTGAGCACATCTAGCTGCTAATTGTAAAGAGACAACCCTTCTTAGGAAACTCCACTCTATTTGGGCTTAGCCTTATGGACTTACCAGACCAGCTGCCTGTCTTCTCCTGCTCCATCCCCATTGAGTATTAGTCACCTGCTATAGACATTGGACTCTACATCTCCTTTCATCATATTGATTACTCATCTTAGTCAGAGTGCTTAGCATACCCAGGCCACTTACCACATATAGTATTAGTCATAGCATAGCCACAGATGTAGTATATAAGCCAGTTGCAAAGATAGAATATTCTTTGACCAATCAATAGCAGCATCTACCAAGTCTATTCACTTGATGATTGATTGTGAGCTCCCTAGCATTGTCTGACTCCATCTTTGTCCAGCTTCAACTCTTGCTAGCCACTTGCCCATGTTAGCACTTGCTTGCCACTTTTGTATCTCTTGGCTCTTGCATTGCACAATAGGATTATCCTGCAGTGTTGAGCATTCCCTCACATTTTGATTGGTCCCTATATCATCTGCATCTCTAGCCCATGACATCCAACCTACCACCTACTCTTGACCTTGCTCTAAACTCTACAGGCTCTATGTTGTTTTCCTCTGCTGGCACACCTTTGCCTAGATTCTATTCAGAGACTGTTAACTCATGTTGCAGGATTCAAAAGCAGGCTAGCAGCGCTTGAGTCTGCTCATACACCCACTTTCCAGACCACTGTTGCCACTGCCCAAATAGCTTTGCAGCCTAGTATGGGTGGCCACTTGGTTTCCAAGAGATTAGCCATGTGGGTGGTTTCTCCTGGGCAGCCCAAGCCCAAGCCTTCCACCAAACCTCCTATTACAACCATCTCTTGAATCACCCAACATGTATTGTGCTCTACTACTAATACTCCCCTCACCATCTTCCTTGCTCAGGACTACTCTCCTACAGATAGTCATACCCCACATTTTGAGTGCACACTCAAGCTTTCCAACTTTCTGGTTGTGTATGTGGTCAGTCACCAGAGGCAGGGCCTTAAACAAGCCCTTGACATTTTTGGCACCTGCTTGGCTGCCTTCATGGTTGGCTTGGCTAGAGGAGACCACCAGTTTGTCTCTATCAGGGGCTCTGATCAGCAGATTGGAGAAGCCCTCATAGTTATTGAAAAGCAGATAGCTAAGAAGCAAGTCCATGTATTATAGAAGCAACACTCAGGTAATGTCATGCTGGCAGTTGCTACATCAGCACCTTTGGAACACACCACACCATCTGCTCCTACTCCTACCAGGCCTTGAGTGCCCTCTACTAGTGCTCTGGCAATAGCACATTCTCAGTCTGCTGCCATGGCCTCTGTCCCTACTACCTGGCAACCACTGTCTCTTCCTCTAGGCTTGCCAATGTCAAGTGTTCACACTGGGGCTACTTCTGCTCTGGAAATGGACACAACTTCTCCCATGACCCTCTCTACTCCAGCATCTAAAGCATTGATCCCAATAATACAATATGCCTCAGGATACTATTTGAAGGGTAATTACAGGCCACCACTAGCCATTGCACATTGCAGTCAGCCTTATCAGAGATGAAGATAGCTGTTTGTCAGGTTGACAAATCTTGAGGGGGGGTGATGTAAGAGGACAATCTGTGAGGGGACATCAGCCATGGATGGCCCAAGCCAAGCCTGCCACTCACAACTTGACACTCCTGTCAGGGAGACAAGTGATGAGCAGGCTAGCCTAGGGCACAGCAAGCAAGAGGCAGGCATCCAACAAGAGGCAAAGGCAGAGAGCAAGGCAAAGACAAGGAGCGGCACTGGCCAAGCTCACAGTTAGGCTACTGAATAAACCCAAGAGCCATGCTATTGTTTGAACTGGGGCTAGTCTAGCCTCAAGTCTGCCTTATATACTATAGGACTACTAAGTATGACTAAGTACCTATAACTACATCAGAGGCTGCTGACTACAACCTAATGATAAAGCAGAGGCTGATAACTACAACATATTGACTAATCAGGTTTAGTAGTAAAAGGATCAATGATAACCAATAATACATCAGATGCCAAGTCTGATATACCTATTAGGCCTGGGAGCTAAGATGGAAGGGAGTAAGATAGGGCCCAGCAGTCTGGAGTCTGGCTAGATAGGATGCCAGTACTCATGAACTAAGCTAAGCTAGGATTGGGATGGTCCAAGGACCAGTCCCCTTATATCATCCCCTCTTCAAGGTCTATTGACTTAAACAGACATGGTCTGGGCAGATAGAAAATGTCAACCACAGGCAATCTATCAAGTGGAGGCCCCAAAGGGCAGCCTAGGCAGAAATAGGATGGGCCAAGGGAGTAGCTAGGCTCTGGGGTATAGAGTAAGGAGTATGGTGGTTTAAGCCAAGTCATAGTTATAGAGCACCATACATATAATGTAGAGGTGGTGGTGGTAGGGAATTTGAATGACAGCTGGCTAGTGAAGAGGTAGCCAACAAGGCAGTGAGTGACAAGTGAGTAGCAAGCAGTGAGCAAGTAACGGCCAAGGGGCAAGCTACAAACAAGCAGTGTAGTTGACAGTAAGCAAGTTGCATATAGAGTTAAAGATCAGAGGCATTAGTAATCATCTGATGCTAGAGTAAAGACCAGCACATCCCAGAACCAAGGAGGTAGCAAGTGGCAAGCAAGTGGCAGGCAGTTAAGCAAGCAGTGAGCAAGAGGCAAGCAGCACAACCAAGGGCAGGGGTATGGAGTGCATAGAGTAGCATGTCATGGCAGTAAAGTAGGATTATTGCCTGGCTAAGGTGAGTAGAGAGTAGGGTGAATGCAGTGGACTAGGAAAGAGCACTGTGTAGCAGTCTGGACAACCTGTGAGGAAACGTTGGCCATGGATTGTCCAAGCCAAGCTTGCCACTCATGACCTGACACTCTTGTCAGGAGACAAGCAATGAGTAGGCTGGCCTAGGGCACAGTGGGCAAGGGGCAGGCATCTGACAAGAGGCAAAGGCAGAGAGTGAGGCAGAGATGAGGGGCAGCACTGGCTGAGCTCATAGTTAGGCTACTGTCAGAAGACTACTCATACTAGACTACTTGATTGTTTTTTTTATTCCAGGCCTACTACTCATTGTAGGCATTCCATCCTTGGACTATAGGTACCCTTGACCAAGGGCTATCTTTTGATCATATTTGTATGTAGTCACATGCAGGAAGTCTGGAGATTGAGGCTGTTTATAGTGGATTTCCACTTCTGGATTGGACTCCAGATTTGGTTGTTGTTGGGTATTGTTTCCAGAAGCTCTAGAGTAAATTTTCTGAACACTGGCATTGGAGATCCTTAAACTTGTTCTCTTTGGATCTCCCTCTGCCAGGTGAGTAGCTAGAACTCTAAAACTCCTTGTAGATACTGAATAGACTTTTGATCTCCTTCTGCTAGTTGTGTGACTTAGCCACAGCCTCCAGAGGTTGCCCTTACAGCAGAACAAGTCTTTAGCTTTGGTCTGGGAGCCCTCTTTGCCATTGCTTTGAAGATTCATTGCAATTGTGCCTGTTGCTTCAAGGAGTTGAAGCAACTAGAAGGTCTCTTCCCCACCAGTGCTCTGATAGTTCCTATGTTCTTCCTTTGATCCAGCCAACTCCTCCAGCACCTCCCCCTGATGCTTCAAGCCCACAGGACAATGCCTGGAGTTGTTTGCTGTTCCTAGAGACACAGGTTCAACTTATCCAAGCTTCTCTTACCTCTCATACTGCCAAACTCACTGGACTATGTCAAACTACTGAAGCTGTGTCCCTCTCCCTCACCTCCCCCTGATGCTTCAAGCCCACAGGACAATGCCTGGAGTTGTTTGCTGTCCCTAGAGACACAGGTTCAACTTATCCAAGCTTCTCTTACCTCTCATACTGCCAAACTCACTAGACTATGTCAAACTACTGAAGCTGTGTCCCTCTCCCTCCAAACCCTTCTAGAACATCTTCCCCTTACTCCTACCACCTCTCCTACACCCTCAGCAGCTGCAGGAAGGTTTGCTTTGATCTTTAATTCTAGCCTCTTGGCTTCCTACTCCAAAATTCCTTATCCTGTGCTCTCTGATATTTTTGATGGAAACTATAAGGCTAGGGAATGTTTCTTCCAGTCCTGTATCACCTATATTCAGCTGAGTGGTGAAGCCTTTGCCTCTGATGCCCTCAAAATTTCCTGGGTCCCTAGCCAAGACTGCTGCTCTCTCTCTTTGAGTCAGTACAGTCAAGAGAAACAGTCTTTAGACAAGTATATTGATTTGTTCCATGCTTTAGTTGAGCAGGCTGGATATCTGGATGGTCTTCAGCTCTGCCTCACCTTTCAGGTAGGACTCCACCTCTCTCTCATAGACTGTATTGATAGCATGGCTAAGAGGTGTCTGGATGACAACTACATAGACACATGGTACAAGGTGGCATATAAGTAGTGGCAGTTGATAGAACTCCACCATGAGCTGCAATACACTCAGCATCCTCCAGTTCCCTTTTGCTCTCTGACTTCTTCTTGAGTAGGTGCAAGCCTCTCCATTTCCTCTCATGTTGCTCTGTTCTGTGCTCCTCCTATTGCTCCCCTATGTCCTTTATCCTAGGGAGCTCCTATGGATGTTGATGCCTCCTGCCAGCAGTTCTCCATCTTCTTGTTGTGTCAACACTGTAGAAAGGCTGGCCACTTGCTTGCTGCTTGCTTGTCTCTTGGCTCTTGCATTGCATGATAGGAGTATTCCATAGTGTTGAGTATTTCCTTACAATATCAGACTTGGCATCTGATGTATTGTTGTTATCACTGATCCTAATACTACCAGATCCAATTAGTCAATATTTCATAGTCATTGGCCTTTGTTTTGTCATATAGGTTGTAGTCAGTAGCCTCTGACTTAGTCATAGGTACTTAGTCATACTTAGTAGTCTTGTAGTATATAAGGCAGGCCTGGGGCTAGACTAGCCCCAGCCTGAACAATAGCATAGTTCCCAGGCTTATCTATCATTCCTAACTATAAGCTCAGCCAGTGCCACCCCTTGTCTCTGCCTTGTCCTCTGCCTTTGCTTCTCATTGAATGCTTGCCCCTTGTTTACCATGCTCTATGCTGGCTTGCTTGCCGCTCATCTTCTAATAGGAGTGTCAGGTCATGAGTGGTGACTTTGGCTTGGACCATCTACAGCTGACATCCCCTCACACTTGCACCCCATGAGCAGGATAAAATGGATGTGTTCCTGCAGGAGAACCTGAGCTCTGGCAAAATACAACCTTCTAAGTCTTCAATGGCCTCCTCAGTCTTTTTCATTAGAAAGAAGGATGGGTCTCTTTGTCTGGTTTAGGATTATCAAGTCTTGAATGCAATGACGGTAAAGAACTGCTATCCTCTACCACTCATTTCAGAACTAGTCAACAACCTTTGAAGCACACAATATGTCACTAAGTTGGACATCTGTTGGGGCTACAACAATGTGCACATCAAGGAAGAAGATGAGTGGAAGGCAGCATTCAGAACCAATTGTAGACTCTTTGAACCTTTGGTAATGTTCTTTGGTCTTACAAACAGTCCAGCCACCTTCCAAACAATGATGAATGATATCTTCTGTGATCTGATTGCAAAGGGTGTTGTTTGTGTGTATCTTGATGATATCCTCATTTATACCAAGACCCTAGAGAAACATTGTGAGATCACATGCATTGTTTTGGAATGCCTCTGCCAATACCAGCTCTATCTTAAGCCTGAGAAGTGTGAGTTTGAGCAGTAAGGCCAAGTATTTCAGTCTGATCATCTCTCATGAAATAGCAGAGATGGATCCAGTTAAAGTAGCAGGTGGAGCAGAGTGGCCTGAGCCAAAGAACAAGAAGGAAGTACAGGCCTTTCTAGGTTTTGTCAACTTCTACTGGAGGTTTATCCAAGATTTCTCTCACCATGCCTGCTCTCTTTTTGACCTTACTATTAAGGACATGGCATGGCAATGGAAGTCTGCACAGCAAGTTGCCTTTGATGCCTTCAAGCAAGCAGCAACCTCTAAGCCAGTCCTCCTATTCCCTGATGACAACTCTTCCTTCTATGTCAAAGTGGATAGTATCACAACCTGCTCCCAAACTCCAACCTCATTTCCAGCCCCACTGACACCCCCAGAATCCCCTCCCCAATACCTTACCAATCCCCCAACCATTGAACGCTCTCCATGGCTGCTCCAGACAAATCTGACGCTTCTCTGGCAAACTCCGATGGCCCCCAGGACAACTTTGATGCCTTCCCTGCAGCCGTCAGTGCTTCTCCTGACTCTTCTGGATTACTGAAACCCTTCCCACTGCTCCTGAGTCCTGATGCACATCACCCATTCATTTCCCTGATTCACTGACCCACTCCAGAGCACCCTGATGACCCCGGAGTGGCCCATGCCCCCTATTGAACTCATCAGGATAATGCTATGACCCACCCCTTGATTGTACCCGACACCTGATGGCTCTGCTCAGCTCTGCCAGACTCCGCTGCCATATCCACCCCTTCCTAGAGTGTTCCAGTAGTCAGTATATAAGTCATAGGGTAGCTCCTGGTACTCTAGTCTTGATATTGCATTTACTAGTTACTTGTGTCTCATGTTTCTCTCCTATCTATTTCTACTTCCTGTCTCAAATCTATCTTTTTCCTCTGCTTTGTCTCATCTTGCCTCTGTCTCATCTTGACTGTGCATATTTCCTTTGTTTCTTCAAGTCCTGTACATATCCAACATCAGTACAAACTCCATGCACGTGCCACAAACTCTGAACATTTTTATGACCCTGCAGACCTCACCCCTGCTCAGCCCCAAAACCCTTCCATTCTTGATTGATCTCCCATCAGACTCTGGCTCCGCTCCCACCACTCCCAAAGCCTCCATCTACCTGCACTCTGTGATGCCTTAACAAACTTGCCCCCTATGCCCACCCAAGTTCAGACATCTCATGTACTTGGTCTTAGACCCTTCTGGACTACTCCAGACTTGCTTGGACCGCTCACCATAAGCTACCCTCACAAGTTCCACTAAGTCTGCACCCTCCTGAAGTACCAGGTTATAAGTGCAGGACACCGAGTCTGCCTAGTAAGAATTCACCCAGTGCAGCTGAGCCTCTGTAGTCAGCAGACACTGACAGATAGCTCTGACTTTGCCACAGGAGCCATTTTTCCTCAGCAGTTTAAAAAGAATAGCAAGTGGCATTCTGTAGCCTTTTACTAAAAGAGCCTTAATGCAGTAGAATGGAACTATGAGATCCTGACTACATAAAAATATGACTGAAAGATAGTCCTTGGCTAAAAGTACCTGTGGTTCAAGAATAGGAGGCCTACAATGAGTAGTAGGCCCAGAAGAAAGGAAACAATCAAGGGGTCTAGTATGAGCAGTCTCCTGACATCACCCTCCCTCTAGCATGTGGCATCTTGACATACTGGGTAAAAAAAGTTGTGGACTTCCTGATCAATTGCTGAGATAGGATAGATGCATTGAATTGCCTTTGGTGCATTGAGGTGCCTGCAGTAAAAGTCCTGAACCAATACTAGTGCATATACACTGGCCTGTGGTTTCCAAGAAATGTCTTCAATGCCATACCCCTTCTACTTTACCTTGAACTGTAGCTTTCCCTGGAACATTCTGCTATCAAGAATCTCCTCCACCTCATACTAGTGCATTAGGATGACAGCTAGGAATAGAGTCATCTGGAGCTAGGAACAACTTGACTACATTGAAGACTAGATGCAGTTGACACAGGCTTGCAGGGAGCTTGAGCCAGTATGCCAATGGCCCCACCTTCTTTTCCACTACAAAGGATCCAAGATGGCAATGGGACAGCTTCTGTGATGGTCTTGTTGTCTTTATATTTGAACTGTTTGGGTACACACAGTCTCCAGGCTTGTATACAGGAGCTAGTATCCACTGCCTGTCATAGTACCATGCCATGTCCTCCTTTGCTTTGACCAATTCTGCCTTTGCCTCCTCTTATGCCTTCATCATCCTGTTCACAAATTTGTTTACTGAGTCATTTCCTAAAGGCTGTGCTTGAGATTTGAATCCCATGTGAGGATATTGACCAGTATCCAGGAAGAATGGAGTCATCTGAGTGGAAGAGTGAATGTGATTGTTGTACTAGAACTCTGCATCTGGGAGGAGCTCATCCAAGTCATCTTGCCTCTCATTGCAAAACAGGCAAAGATACTGCTCCAGTTCCTGATTAAAACATTCTGTCTGTCCATCTGACTGAGAGTAATAGGCAGTGGTAGTGTGGAGCTTCACTCCAAGCAAATGGTACAGCTCCCAAGTGAATTCTGCTACAAACTGAGAGCCTCAATCAGAAACATACTCATCAGACAGACTATGGAGTTTCTAGACATTCTTCCAATACAGACTAGCTGCTCCCAGAACTGAGTAGTGTAAGGGGACTAGTCCTCGGACCGTGTCCCAACTCTAGTTCAGCTTAGTTTGTGAGCACTGGCACTCTATCTAGCCGGGCTCTGGACTGCTGGACCCCTTCTTACTCCCTTTCCATCTTGGCTCCCTGGCCTATCAGGTATCTCGGACTTGGCACCTGATGTATTATTGTTATCTTATCTGATCCTAATATTACCGGCTCTGATTAGTCAATATGTCATAGTCATTGGCCTCTGCTTAGTCATATAAGTTGTAGTCAGCAGCTTCTGACTTAGTCATAGGTACTTAGTCATGATTAGTCATACTTAGTAGGCTTGTAGTATATAAGGCAGGCTTGGGGCTAGACTAGCCCCAGCCTGAACGATAGCATGGTTCACAGGTCTATTTATCATTCCTAATTATGAGCTTGGTTAGTGTGGCCTCTTGCCTCTGCTCTTGCCCTCTGTCTTTGTCCCTCATCTCTGGCTGGCCTCTTGGTTGCCAGTACCTCCATGGGTTCACCTGTGGTTGTGCTGGTGGCTTGGTTGTTGCTCACTACCTGACAGGTGATCAGGTTGTGAGTGGCAGCCTTTGGCTTGGACTATCCATGGCTGACATCCCCTCACAAGCAGGTGGTATGAATAAGTATGAAGTGGGCTCATTTACCATAAAGGTCCACTACCACCATTACAGCATCATACTCATAAGCATCTGGGAGTTCCACAATAAAGTCTACAGAGGCAACATTCCAACAGGCAGCTGGAATGGAAAGAGGGTGGAGCTGACCCATGCATGACTGACAGTGAGGTTTGATGCAGAGACAGAGGTCACAAGTGCTGGTGTAGGTGCCTACATACCAGAACATCTGAGGCTACCAGTAGTTCCAGGACACCAGTTCTAGTGTCTTCCATCTACTAGGATGCCCAGCTACATGAGAGTCATGATGCTGCTCCACAATGCAACAATGGAGTTCTGGGATGTTAGGAATATAGATGCATCCTCAGAAGGTTAGAAGCCCATCCTAGAGACCCCACTTGTCTGCATATACTGACTTAACCTCACTGGCCCATTGCACTTGTAGTGCCTAAGCTGCCTAGACTACTGCATCCTCTTGCACACTCTTTCTATTCTCTTGTCAGATGTCCTTGAGAATGTTTGCTTTATCCCCATGGGCCATAATTCCTTCTAGAGCATGAATAGCAAAGAGCTCAGGCTTGAGGAGGATGATATTGTTATTATCACCTGCCCCAGTGCTATGATCAGCTTGCCTAGATAATGCATATGGCTTACCCATGCTTTGTCCAGGTTTGTAGTGCAGTGAGAAGTCAAAGTTAGCCAGATACAAGGACTATCAAGCTTGGTGTCAATTGAGCTTCTTTTCTGTATGGATGTCCTCTAAGTTCTTGTAATCAGACTTCAAAATTATGCTATGTGCCCTCAAAGAAATGTTGCCATTCTTCAAAGGACCAAATTATGGCAAGCATCTCCTTGTCATAGGGAGTCTGGAGATCAAGGCTGTTTACAGTGGATTTCCGCTTTTGGATCAGACTCTGGATTTGGTTGTTGTTGGGTGTTGTTTCTAGAAGCTCTAGAGTAAATTTTCCAAACACTGGCATTGGAGATCCTTAGACTTGTTTTCTCTGGATCTCCCTCTGCCAGGTGAGGAGCTAGAACTCTAGAACATCTTGTAGATACTAAATAGACTTTGGATCTCCCTCTATTAGTTGTGTGACTTAGCCACAGTCTCCAGAGGTTGCCCTTACAGCTACTGAATAAACCCAAGAGCCATGCTATTGTTCAGACTGGGGCTAGTCCAGCCCCAAGTCTGCCTTATATACTACAGGACTACTAAGTATGACTAAGTACCTATGACTATGTTGGAGGCCACTGACTACAACCTAATGATGAAGCAGAGGCTGATGACTATGACATATTGACTAATTGGGTCTGGTAGTAAAAGGATCAATGATAAACAATAATACATCAAATGCCAAGCCTGAGTAAAAGAATCAATGCAAACAATAATACATCAGATGCCAAGTCTGATATACCCATTAGGCCTAGGAGCTAAGATGGAAAGAAGTAAGATAGGGCCCAGCAGTCCAGAGTCCAGCTAGATAGAATGCCAGTACTCACAAACTAAGCTGAGCTAGGGTTGGAATGGTTCAAGGACCAGTCCTGTCAGGGGACTGTTTATTTGTTTTCTTTATTCCAGGTCTCCCACTCATCATGGGCCTCCCATCTTTTGGTCACATATACTTTTGACCAAGGGCTATCCGTTGGTTATATTTGTAGGAGGCTGCACATGGTGAGTCTGGAGATCAAGGCAGATTAAGATGATTGGTCAGATTCTGGAGTTAGTGGGTTTGGGGTTGTTAGTCTCAGAAGCTCTAGAGTTAATTTTCTGAACACTGGCATTGGAGATCCTTAGACTTGTTCTCTTTGGATCTCCCTCTGCCAGGTGAGTAGCTAGCACTCTAGAACTTCTTGTAGATGCTCAATAGACTTTTGATCTCCTTCTGCTAGTTGTGTGACTTAGCCACAGCCTCCAGAGGTTGCCCTTATAGCAGAACAAGTCTTTAGCTTTGGTCTGGGAGCCCCCTTTTGTATCCCCTATTGCTTGTGGAGTTTCACCCCCCATGTTCACCCCCTATACAGAGGTTTCTCCCCCACTGTGTTCCCAATACTTCCTGTGCTCCCAGATGATCCAGCCAGCCCCTCCAGCACCTCCTTCAGACACTTCAAGCCCTCAGGATGAAGCCTGGAGTCATTTGCTGTCTCTAGAAACACAGGTCCAACTTACTCAAGCTTCCCTTACCTCCCACACTGCTGAACTTGCTGGACTCCATCAGACTACTGAGGCAGTGTCTCTTTCCCTCCAACCCTCCTGGAACGTCTTCCCCTCACTCCTACTGACTCCCCTACGGCCCCAGCAACCCCTGGACAGTTTGCTTCAATCCCCAGTGCAGGCTTCACAACGTCTTGGTCCCCACTCCCTTGCCCCGTGCTTCCTGACATTTTTGACGGCGATCGCAAGGTTGAGGAGCGTTTCCTGCAGTCATGCATCTCCTATATGCAACTCAGTGGCAAAGCCTTCACCTCCGACGCTCAAGAAGGCTAGCAGCACTTGAGTCTGCTCATATGCCCACTCCCCAGGCCACTGTTGCCTCTGCCCAAACAGCTTTGCAGCCTAGTATGGGTGGCTGCTCAGTTCCCTAGGGATCGGCCATGCAGGCAGCTCCTCCTGGGCAGCCAAAGCCCAAGCCTCCCACCAAACCCTCTATCATGACCACCTCTCAGATCCCCCAACATGTATCGCGCCCTACCTCTAATACTCCCCTCACCATCCCCCTTGCTCGGGACCTCCCTCCTACAGATGGTCATACCCCATGTTTCAAGTGTGCACTTGAGCTCCCCAACTCTCTGGTTGTGCATATGGTTGGTCATCAGGGGCAGGGCCTTAAACAAGCCCTCGACATCTCCAGTGCCCACTTGGTGGCCTTTACAGTTGGCTCAGCTGGAGAAGACTGCCAGTTTGTCTCTATCAGGGGCTCTGATCAGCAGATTGGAGAAGCCCTCGTGGTTATTGGAAAGTGGATAGCTAAGAAACGAGTCTGCATACTGTGGAAGCAACACTCAGGCAATGTTGTGCCAGCAGTTGCTGCACTGGCACCTTCTGGATCTACTGCATTGTCCACCCCTATTTCTACCAGGCCCGGAATGCCCTCTTCTAGTGCTTTTGTAACAGCATCTAAGATTGCTGCCATGGCCTTTACCCCCACTACCTGGCAAACCCTGTCTCTCCCTCTGGGCTTGCTGATGTCAAGCATTCACACTGGGGCCACTCTGGCTCAGAAAATGGACATGACTTCTCCTATGACCCTCTCTACTCTGGTGCCTGATGCGTCGACCATAATACAATACGCCTTCAGACATTACTCCAGGGGGGCAGAACCAGCCATTGCATGTCATAGTTGGCCTTATCAGGGATGGAGAAGAACATCTTAATGCCACAGCTGTTTGTCAGGTTGACAAACCTTGAGGAGGGGTGATGTAAGGGGACAACCCTACATGGGAACTCCACTCTATTTGGGCCTAGCATTACAGACATACCAGACCGGCCACCTGTCTTCTCCTGCTCCATCCCTGTTGAGTATTAGTCACCTGCTATAGACATCAGACTCTATCTCCTTTCATCGTATTGATTACTCATTGCTTATTCATATTAGTCAGAGTGCTTAGCATACCTGGGCAGCTTACCACATACAGTATTAGTCATAGTGTAGCCATGGATGTAGTATATAAGCCAGTCACAAGGATAGGATATCCTTTGACCAATCAATAGCAGCATTCCCCAGGTCTATCCAGTGAATCAACTGTGAGCTCCATAGTGTTGTCTGACTCTGACTCTGCTTAGCTTTGACCTTTGTCTGCTGCTCGCCCATCTAAGTACTTGCCTGTGTGAGGGCAACGCTCACGATGCGGGATACTCCTATCTGATAACACAGAAGCCAAGAGCCAAGAGAGCGGCAAGAGAGTACTAAGACGGTCGAGCGGCAGACGAGGGTCGAGGCAAGCAGAGACAGAGTCGGACGACGCTATGGAGCTCACAGTCGATTCACTGGATAGACCTGGGAAATACTGCTATTGATCGGTCAAAGGATATTCTATCCTTGCGACCGGCTTATATACTACATCCATGGCTGCGCTATGACTAATACTGTATATGGTAAGCAGCCCAGGTATGCTAAGCACTATGACTAAGATGAGTAATCAGTGAGTAATCAATATGACTAAG
>JABFYK010058291.1:9284-33178 GCA_018849495.1 Termitomyces sp. T123_Mx157 | reverse complement strand
TAGAAAGCATGCCTAGAAGGATTCAAGCAGTTATCAAGGCAAATGGAGGACATACAAAGTACTAAATACCAAAATCAGAGATGCTCAAAAAACTGTCCCAATGAGTGAATATTTTAAAATGGCCATTACTCCATCAGTTTTGATTTGAATTACATAGGCTAAGATGCAATTTGTAGCTGCAATGCCATAGTATTTTACATGATTTAACCAGAATTTTAGATACTTCCAATCTTTCATGCCAATGTCATCTTTCAAAAAGTATAAAACATTGAGACAGTTTTTTGAGCCACTGTACCTATGTTCATGCCTTTCTCTGTCTTGTTGCTCCAAAATCTCTGTTTTATTTCTTCAATCTCAATCTCTGCTCTTTCTTGTCTTGTCTTGCCTTGTTTCATCTCATCTCTCTCTATCTTTTCCCTTGCTTCCAGCCTTGACTTCATCTCTGTAGTCAACCTCAGAGCCTTGTGTAGCCCCCTGGACTAGTCAAATCTCCTTTGAATAGCCCTGCTGTGTGACTGCCATCTGGCCTGCATGTTGAACCCCCCTCATACTCATCTTTCTCCCCGCAATAGCCCTGTACCCTTCCAGAGACTTCCGGACTTGCTCAGACCACTCTCCCAACTCCGTACTTGCCTTCCCTTGCACCCGGAGCTCGCTGGAGCCTTGATTATATGTGTAGGACATCATTTCTGCCTAGTAAGGACTTGCCCAGTAGACCTGAGCCCCCATGGTCAGTGGAACCTGACCATTGATGTTTGAGAGTCAACTTTAACCCTTTTGTTTTCTTTGCTCTCCCCCATTTTTAAGCTTATTGCATGTATACTTGTCATGCGGATCTCTTTCTAGATAGAGCCTCAATCAGCCTGGTCACTCAGCAGGAGATGCTGGAAGAAAAAGGATGGATCTCACAGCTGGACTAGGCCTCTACACTTTCAGCTGGTAATTCTCCGGTTTTACAGCTGTGGCTACTAGTTATCCCTTGACATCTATTAGTGAACTACAACATTGACCACAAAAAACATGCTAGATTATCAAATCCAGCATTACTTGCCTTGAAATGGTGTATTCTTGGCCCTAGGACAAATCCAAGCTACAAGACATTGATTTGATTGTCTTGGAATGAACAATCAAAGACTTGTGAAAACATAGGTACTGTATGTAAACAATTTGAAGATTCATTTTGTTGGCTCAAACTAGAGGAAATCAATAGGACCTAGAAATGAAGTCTACACAGCATTTTTGAAGACTAGTAGTAGGGTACCTGCACCTCTAATAAACATTACTCTTGTGATTTTGAGAAAACTCAATAAGAAAATAAGTTGATCTAATTGAGGTATGAGATTTAGGCACAAATCCAAGGCACAAATCCAGGCCCTTCCTGCACCGCGGCCCTTTAACCAGTTGAAATATTCAGGGTTTCAGGTAAACAAGGGTGAAGTCGACGCTTTTCTACTCTATATACAAAAGTATATGATGCAAACTGGCGACAGAGCAGTTTTGTGTGGAGTTGACGACCAATAACCCTGTCATGCGTGGCGAAGGTCCGATTAAGAGACCAAGTAGTAGAACCTCCACAAATATCCTGCTTTCCCGTTAATGCGAGATACCCTTTGCTTATCTTCTGACTTGTCAATTTCCACCTCGACATGTTCGTCTTGATAGAGATCAACAGTGTTCGCGTCAACAAAATCATTGTGCCAAACACGTCGGCCGATGAAGTGAGCGGCCTGGCTAAAACTGGGAGTATGAGTATCCTCTGAAGAATTTGCACGAAATCCTGTGAAAATCGTCCAAGCAATATACATGACCAGCATGACAGGAATTTCGATGTAGTACGATACAAAGTCGATAGTCTGGAATTTCGGTATCACAGAAGACCATCCTTGGACTATCATGGATAATGTGAGTGCTGGACCGACCAATAAAAGAGGAATACACGCCAATGATCATGAAAGCTACAGAGAGGACCTATACCTTTAAAGTTAGACATTATTGTAAGAGGATTATCGGGCACGCGTTGATACTCACGACGAATGCGGGACCCCATGGCCATGTCCATGCGGCACGAAACTTAAGTTCATCCAATGAACGTCCTTGCCTGACCCATGCTGTCCTAAATCTCCAGCTTGCCAGGCCGATAGAGAACCAGGCAATCTGAATGCCCTCAGTCAATACAAGAAACGCCAGTTTTTGGTGTAACAGACCTGATTCGAGACTCCGACGATATTCTGAAGCCAAGCCCACAACTGTCCACTTCCGATGAAGCTACTGCCAAAGCAGAGAATGCTGATACTACTTGTCAGCGATAGAGCATAAAGGGGTATTCCTCCTTGAGTCGTGCGAGAAAAGATTCTCGGAGCTTGGCGTGTGAGCGAAAGTCCTGCACCAGGCACGAGTTAGATGAGCATTCATGCGACTCAGATGAGCACATATGTACCATACAAAACACGAGTTCCAGCAAACAGAGCGTGATTGCCGGCGGACAAGACAGACGTCATAATCACTGTGTTCATGAACGATGCAGCAACACCTGGATGCAAACAAATTATTACTGCTCGAGAAAGAACGGAAAACATAGACGATACTTGACCCAGCCTCTTGGAAGATAATTGTAAAGGGCGAAGTGGTGATTGACTTGTTCGACAGATTAGGGTAGTTCCATGGAACTTCGGAAAAATCCTGAGTAAGCTCTTTCTGCAGACTTGAGACAACTTGCTCTTGTACTGACTGTTTAGTCCAATTAAGAGGATCGTTAACACATAAAATATTATGATACTTCAGAGGACCAGTCAATACGACATCTGTGCGCTACCAGTTATATACCACTTACCGCCAAAACACAAACTTGACAACTCTTGGCATATTACGCGAAGGATTCCGAGTCTCACCTGCCGTGATACCTAGGCTTTCTGTTCCACCAACTGGGATAATAGTCATTAACGTGATGCCAAGCGGACAAACGAAACCTACAAGCAAAGCTGGCAGTCACGAAAACACTAGCAAACCCTCCAAAACCACCTACAAAAGGAGCACCGGATATTCTCCAATTACTCCCGCCGATGAATTCGTGTTGAGAGTTCACACCCGCATTGACAAGAATCCCTACTATTATGAATATGATGATAGTGACGACTTTCAAGGATGAAAGCCAGTACTCTGGTGGGATTCCAAAGGTCAAGAGAAAACGAGATAGTAAGCTGTGACGAACCTAATTCTCCGTATGCTCTAACATGAATTGCGTTGATGGCAACTAAGAACGCCCAGAAAACAAGGCTGATCACCCAAGGGTGCCAAGATGTCCAATATCCGAGGAGAATCTGGGCGGCCGTTAGGTCGGAAGCAACGGAAACAGCATCATTGAACCAGTAGTTCCATGATAGGGCGAATCCATAAGATGGCGAAAAAAATCGCGTTGCGTAAGCATTGAAAGACCCGGCCACAGGGTATTGGGTAGCCATCTCCCCTAATAACAGGAGGGTCACATACACAACGAAGCCTACGAGGCAGTAGCAGATGAGAATACTGGCTGGGCCACCCCTTGCGAGAGAGCTGCCAGTACCGAGAAACAAGCCGGTGCCGATTGTACCCGCAATAGCTATCATTTGAACCTGCCGAGCAGACAAACCCCGATGAAGCTTATCATGGGCCGGTGGACAACGCTCGACGTCTGATTCTAGTTGAGGAGCCTCTTCGAATGGTTCACTATGTATGACACTGCCATAGTTTGGATGGTTAGTCACATTAATACGTTGCAAGTTGGAGCCTTGGGGGATGAGGGGAGGGATCAACATGTCATGACGTAGTCAAACTTTAACTAATTATAGTTACTTGTGTATGTACATATATGTACATTGTCGGCGATGAACTTCGTACTACATATTCAAAGAGTCCACATAATTACCGAACATCGAACGGTCCTACACAAAGTCCTAGTATGTATCACAGTATATCGACCAATTTTTCAGATTAATGTCGTTTTTGCGATGTTATAAGTAGAGTATGGGTATGTATGAGTTGAAAACACGCTCAGAGGAGTTGCTTCCAGCCTGTTTCACGAGTTTTCTTCACGAGGCGTTTTACTTCCTGGGAACGAGCCCGAGTTGTAACAAGCAGTGTGTCCGGCATATCAACGATGACCAGATCATCAACACCGAGGCATGTAATGAGACGGCCAGATCCTGGTACAACAATACCTCCAGCAACTTGTTCGGTGACAACTAAGATATGACATGTTAGGGTTGTGAGGAGGGGCACAAGATGCACTGGACTAACCAAGATTGCTATCACCAAGGATACGAGGCTGATTAGCCTCTGCAGGTAATAGATCTGCTAGAGATGAGAAGTCTCCAACATCATCCCAACCTGTATTTCCATACTATGAATGAAAGTGAAGTCTCATGGTCTGTTGCGACTTACCAAAGGTTGCGGGTACAACAGCCACCCGACCTTGTGCTGCTGCCGGCTCAGCAACAGCATTGTCAATAGGAATCTTCTCTAGAGAGTCCCAGATTTCATTCAAAACCACCTGTCGCGCCGCTTCATCATCCCAGACAGCGGCAATCTTGACGAGGCCGTCATGCAGGTCACGCTTGTATTCTTTCATAAGGTCCAAAAGGAAAGTTGCCTTCGTGACAAACATCCCTGCGTTCCAACGGTATTTACCAGTTGCTATATACGATGCGGCCGTCCGGGCATCTGGCTTCTCTTTGAAGCTAGAGACCAATCGGGCGTTTGGAGCGTCTTTGAATCCAAGTTTCTCCCCGAGACGGATATAACCAAACCCAGTGGAGGGATGGGAAGGTGCAATCCCTATGGTAACAAGATAGTCCTTTTTCGCAACCTCGACCGCCTCAGCAACCGCAGAAAGGAAGGCGTCATCTCCAGAAATCATATGATCAGCAGCAAATGAACCGATGACGGCATCCGGGTCTCTCTTTGCAAGGACTGCTGCCGCAAGACCGATGGCAGCCATAGAATCCTTTGGACCTGGTTCACACAGGAGATTGTGGACGAGTAAGTCGGGTAATTGCTCGTGAATAGCTCTGACGTGCCCTGGACCAGCAACCACCGTGGTCCTTGCCGCAGATGAAAGCGGGAGAAGTCGATCCCATGTTGCCTGGATGAGGGAGCGACCTTTGAGTGTAAGATCGAGTAGAAACTTAGGGTGACCCTCGCGAGAGAGTGGCCATAGACGAGTTCCCGCACCACCGGCAGGAATAACTACGTAAAAGCCTGGTATGTCACGGGAACCGAATGGAAAGGCAGTCAGGGCATTATCACCGAGCGGAGAAGGACGAAAAGACGGTTCGTTAGGGCCAGCAGAGAGCAAAGGCATGCTGTGAGACAGGAAAGGTGATAGTTTAGCTGCGCGTAATTGTGGGCTAGGAGGAGCCGGCGTCGCAAAGCCGGAACTTGCGTTGCGGGACAAGTGTAGATTGTGCTGGGTAGACAAGATCAGCATATATAACAGTTTCATGTTCTACAATTCACCTGAAGTCCTTCTCGTATCTGGCGTTCAAGGCTGGCGTTGGCAAGTCGAAGCTCTGCACATTCTTGTCGGAGTTCAGCAATCTCGACATGCTAAAACGTGGACTGAGAGTTCAATCCATTGCATCAATGAGACGTGGCTTGGTACCCACCGACTTCTGAACGGCCTGTAAAATCTGTTGGAACATCCTTTCAACGCCAACCGGTGCGTTTGCCTGCCCAGCAGGGAATTGGGGTGGTATTCCGGGAGAAGACATGGTAGTGGGAACGATGAAGGAACGTGAGTGAAATGGACGTTGTCACTGCGCGTTTGTGTAAATAGCCACGCCGAATAAGTCGGCCCTTTCCGCCTGACAAGTGGCATTTACAGGGATGTTCCTGTATTATTCAATAGAACGAACTTGTAATGGACTCAAACGAGTGTCGGTCAAGCTAATGTGGAGGATAGGTGCTATAATTCAATTCGAAGTTATATCTACTTCGGATGTGTGAAAGCAAACTATATACTCTGGCTCCAGCTTATTCCTCATCGCTTTCAAATTCGATTGCTTGATACTTTCTCGCCTTCTTATTCGGGTTGGCAAGTGATGCCCCTTTCAATTGTTTTGGGGCCGCCGATTCTATCGTGAACCGTCCGTCTCAGCGAACCATTCAAACAAGCTGTCAGTATGAGATCAACCCACTAATCTTCGGATCCGTAGAGGATGCTCGCTGTTTTGGCTTCTCGAGCTCTGCATTTGTGGTTCTGCCCTCGGTTTGCGCGCCGGTATCGAGAATTACATGTCGTTTCACGTCGACGGGCGAAGCACGCTGTACGGCCGGTCGACTGCTGCTGGTACTTGGCGCCGTTAGGATTGTTGTAGCCAGCGTAGCTGGTCCGAATAAGACGCCAGTGCATTTTGTCAAAACACATGGGAAATCAATCTACAACGTACGTTTGTCCGTCGAGGGTTTAGGTGACGCGTAAGTCGACGCGAACTGGTCTGGATGAAGACGGCACTTTCTTGACTGAGCTTGAAGCGCAATCTTTCAATGACAAACGACCGATCAGGTTGCTCACGTTTCACATTTATGAGGAATCTGAGCACTTACATCTAGTAAAACATCTGTCACATGTGAAGCAGCCTCCGCAGAGGTCAATTCAACTAGAAATATATGCAAAGGTTTCTTGGAGGATGGCCCAAGCGTCAACTAAAGATTCCACCAATCAATACAATGATATGAAAGCGGAAAGTCAAGTTTACTTTGATTTTCGCGTCCTTCTCGGTACTCCAGTCTCCTACATAGAGTTCTCCTTGGATAAAAGTCTCTGCAAGTTTCTCGGCGAAAGCTTCTAATAGTTTATCCGATGATTTAGAACCCTAGAGCGCACTTGGCTCAACTCTGTGTATCCGAAAGAAACTTGTACGAACGACGATCTCGAGAATATCTGTCTTCGCCCAACTCCCGCGCCACCATCTTCCTTCTGGACCAGATAACCCCAGGTAGATTGTCCATTGATCTGAAACGGTAGAAAGGACAACAAATCGATAGATTCCCTGATAAATGACCTGCGTGAGCTCGTCTAGGCATATAAAATTGGCCAGAACATCGCTTGACATTTCATTCGTAAAGGAAGAGTTACATAATAGCCGTATTCAAAGTTCGGCGCAGCACGCGGTCGCATCACGCGGTGATGGGGCTTTTCTAATTGTACTAATTTGAGGCCGACGAAATCTGGTACTCTCAACGCTACGATTCAGTTTTCTATGAAGTCACGTAGTTGTTATAGTCTGAGCTATGCATAATCTAGATGCAGCTACTGGAATAAGAATCGTAGGAACTCCTGATACATCCCATCGCCATGTCATCCTCGCGAGGCAAAGCCTCCGTCGGATATTACGATGGGGTTGATGGGTACTATGCCAATGCAAAATGAACATATACAGCCAGTGAATAAAGTGGACGAAGGGAATGAAGGGTAGTATAGTACATTTTATAGAACGCCGCCATAAGTTAAGTTTTGTCGGAGAACCATATCTTTCACTGCAGAAATAAAGATTTCGGAACCACTTCGAATTTTGATGAAGTAATGACAAACCATTAACAAGTATCCGTTGCGTAGATTGAGAATCCTGGTTTAGTATGATAAGGCTATTCTGATTGTTGACATCAACAGGCCAATAAGACTCACAGTCACAGTGGTAAGATGGCAATAAAATGTGCGAGGCTTAGGCGAGGATTGTTTTAATATACCAGCTTCAGATCAGAGGTCAACGGATACGGTAGCTGCTTCGATCCTTGATTAGACTAACCAAACTTTCGCGTAAGATCTGTCGAAGAGCACACGGAACAATTAAGTGGGTTCGCTAATAGGATACTTTATCCCTTACATTTTGAAGTCGACTCAAAGTTATTTGGTCTATCCCCATATGAGACGACAAAATGTCCAAAAGAGACACCAGCGGCAAGTTTCGCTGTAACAGTGAAGCATCGATTACGCAAAGCACTACGTATGACAAAAATCTCACCTTGAAATATATCAATCTTGTTCAAGAAGAGCACAATCTCAGTGTTCTTCAAAAGTTGATTGGATACAACAGATTTCCATAATAAGATTGAGTCTTCCTATGTGCCATCTAAGAATCAGCGAATGTCCTCAGGTTATATATCAATTGCTAACCAGTCGATTAACATTTGGATCTTCATCCAAAACCTAAAAACGAGTAATGAACACGATATGCCAACAGGTTACTTCGTTTTCCTTACTTGGTCGAAACCAGAGATGGGGGCAAGGAAAATTATGCCATCCATGTTATCAAAATACGGAACCCAAGCAGCTGGCACATCATCATTTGGTCTGACAATCGTTCAATCATATGGAAGTTTTGCACACCTCGCTATTTCCTACGTAAGATTGATATCAATATAAAGATTGGCCGACACACCAAAGACCGTGCCCCGCCCACGTCAAACACTCTCCAATCATGACCCATCATATTCCCTGCGGATAAATCAGAAAGATGTCCACGAGGCTGTGTCGATACTGCAATTACCAGCTTTCAGAGTAAAACGATGCTCAGAAACCCCAATAGTCTTCAGGCGAGCACGTAGAATGTCGTCTGTTCCAATCACTGAGCTCAAAACCTCCTGTAATATAGAACAACGCTCACCATCCGTAGGCATATACTTCTGTGATGTAACTCGATCTAGTTGATCCAGGAAGCTGTGAAAGGAAATTAGAAAAGACATTCATAATGTAAATGTACAGGGATTTACAATCCGCCCACATCCTGCAGTTGGATTCTCTGCGCCAACAATAATTCTTTGATTGTTGGATCAGTCCACAACATATTTATATCGTCCTTACAAGCGTTGAGAATGACACCCGGATCGTTTGGATCATCAAAATCAATATCTTGGCTGTCAAGACTTGTTCTTGGACCTGATACCAGTCTGTTGAACGCGTTCTTCCATGGCGTGAGCGAGTTCAGAGCGGGTTCACCGGGAGTATTACGACTGAAATATGGAAGGTTAGTGACTGACGAAAGATGGGTGGTTTCGCGTTCTGCAGAATATCCAGGAGTCATCTTGCGCAGAAGTGTCTCCTCAACTTGTTGGAGTGGTAATAAACGCATCTTGAGCCTAAGATGTTCTGGTGACAGTATGGGGTATTTGGTCTCTGATTCGGCTTCAGAAACTATTGCAGAAGGAGCTGCCGCTGCTTGAACCTCCGTCATGGCATGAAGTATCAACTTCACAGATCGAACCACGTTGAGCTGAACAACAGCTCGCCAGGAAGCACGTTCCGTGCGGAATGCCTGACTACCTTAATACCACACGAACCGATTCAACGACGATTCATACCTTGTTCGAATGGAATAATTGAAAGTCTAGAAAATGGAAGATTGAATGGATTGATCATAATGGAGCGAGGCAGAAGCTGACTTTTAAGTGTCGTTGATTTGCCTGAGTTTTGCTCAACAATCAAGCGACAAAACCACTCTGTAGAAAGTCAAGCACTGACCTGACTCGCTCTGTCCTGAGCTCCTCTTCAATTGTGGAACAGAAGGCACGTCATCAGTCCACTCACCAAGTAGAAGAATCCTGATGCATTTGGTCTTCTTTTCATTGATTCTTTGGCGATTGAGCTCTTCGTCGATAGCGTCTGATCGTTTCTGTGCTTCTCTCTCTGCTGCCAAACGCACCTGACGCTCAGCTTGGGACTCATCCGGCGGCGGGGCCATGGCTTTTGTCAGGGGGTCTTCATCATGACCACGGGAGTCCATGTGCAGTCCCATTGTGAAGTGATCGAGTCAGAGTCAAATCTAGTAGGCCGCACTTAGAACGAGACAATCGAATGTGATAGATGATGGAAAGAGGTTCATGAGCTCAGAAGAGACAAATTTCCCATGCTAGAAAGGGGAAAGAAGCACATTTGATGAGGCCGTCATTTGGACGTCAAGAATGTATGATGTGTTTGCATCGACAAATGGAGATTACTTCAAGTTTCTCTTTCTGCTTATTTCCCAAGTTGAAATCTGAAAGCTTAAGTTTTGCTTCTCTGCTTTCTCTGCTCTTTCCGGCCGGTCGACAACGAAGCACGCAGTACTTACCACTTCAATTCGATGCAGATATCAGAATTGGGCATATGATTATGCCAAGACCCCGTTCTTGACCACATGATTTCGTACGATTATTAGAAAATCTCCGTTATCAACTGAGATACAGATGACCTGCGTAACTGCGGCTAACTGGGGACCCTTAAAGTTAAACATGCTTCTCCGCCTGTTTCTTGACATCTTCTGCTGATTCTACAACCTGACCGGCAACATCCTTTTTCGTCTCCTCAGCTCTCGACCTTCCCCATCCCAACCAGCTCAACCAACTAGATTTCGCTTCCTTGGCCTTCTTATCGATAGTAGACTCTGCCTGATCAACTTTTCCCTCTGCTGCCGAACGTGTGTCTTTATACAAGTTCTGCGTCGAAACGCGCGCATCAGAGACAGCCTTCCCTGCTGTTTGTCTATAGGAGTCAAATTTTTCCTGTGCATCTGCCGCCGCTTGTCGAGCCTTCTCCTCCACCTCATGAATTTTGTCCTGTCCGGCAATCTATACGAAGTTTGAGCAATGTGGGATAATGAGCACTTCTTCAACGCATGTCTTCAAATACCTTTGTAGCATCATACCTCGCTTGACTCTGCCTATATGCATCGTCCACGCGTGCTTTCCCGGCTTGTACTGCTTCACGAGCCTTCTGTTCCATTTCCTGTTGGTCTTTGCGGGCTTTCTCTTTGACAGCATCAATGTCTTCTGGATTGGCAAGATAGTAATAGGCTCCCGCTGCTGCGGCTACACCAAGTGCAGCGTACAGAATAGTATTTGAGCTTGTGCCATTGCCTTTTGATTTGAGCGATGGTTGGCCTGCTTGTGGTGGTGGCGGGCTCGTATACGACCGGAGGGCCTGATTGAGAGTTGCAAACACAGACGAAAAGGTACGGCAAAGGAACATACGATACGAGTTGCGAATGGTGGTACGATAGAAGCAGATCTGCCAATACGAACGACTGAGGAGCGCAACATGAAGTGAAGAGAGGATCCTGAGAAATTCGGTGTCGCACCTTATATATAGGGTTGTGAACACATGACGATGGTGACGTCGTTGTGCATTCTTCAGCACGTGTCATCACACGAGCGGGAAGAGATTGTGAAGAGATTGTGTTAGAGATTGTTCAGCGCTTCAACAGGGCTCTATGCCAAATCGCTCGCCAGAACGTAACCAATCCTTCTAAGTTGTTGCTCCGGAGATCGGTCCGATCATTCAAGTTACCGATCACCTTTGTAATTTAGTTACTTCTTTCCTCCGACCACCTCATTTGCCATGGCCCACGATGAGCTAAAGCCTCTTCAGCAGACACGGGTCATCCTTGTCGGTGTAGGGTCAGAGTCAGAATTTTCGACTCTAGCGGAAAGTATCTAACATCTAGTTAGGGGTGCAACATGCTCAGGCAAAACAACCCTCGCAAAGCACTTGAAGCGAATTTTACCCGATTCCGTGATAATCCACCAAGACGTTTGTCTGAATAATTCAAAGCGGTGATTCAGCTGACCCTTCTTAAATATCATATGCTCAGGATTTTGCACCGGTGAGTAATCTGCGTCTTTTGATTGAATTCAAGTTCTTGATCAGTCATTACAGCCTCAAGAGCTGATTCCCATACATCCAATATACAATGTGCAGGACTGGGACGCTGCCCCAGGAGCCATACTCTGGCCTAAGCTCGTCAATTTCCTTCGGGGGGTCAAAGCTACCGGGAAAATACCCAACGACCATCGAAGCCATGACCATCTCAACGAGCAGAAGGAAATCGAGATCGATGATGAAGTCAGGGATCGATGGATCGAAGTTTTTGAGGCCATTCAAAAGCAGCGTGAACAACAAGGAGAAAAAGTAATCTGGGGCTTGGTCGATGGATTTCTCCTGTATTGGAATCAGGTATGGAGATCCAGGATCTGAAAAGACTGTTGCTGATGAAATGTATGGGGAATAGGAACTCATAGATGAATTAGACGTCCGAATATTCTTGAGAGTACCAGAACCAGTTCTCAGGAAACGACGACATGAGAGACACGGATACCATACGGCAGGTAAGCATGTTTTCCGTTCTAGATGGTCACGAAAGTAACACTGACGGGCGTCCTGATATTTTCCTTCTGACATCCTCTATCGCTCTGATCCAACCCCACTACGTCCGCCCTTGACTGCTCTACTGGAGTCCAATCTGATCCAGAGGGATCACTTTGGAGAGACCCGCCAGGTTATTGGGAACAGATAGTATACCCTGCATATGTAGATGCACACCGGGATGTGTTCATAGGTGAAGATGTAGAGGGAGGATTGCCGGGGGGGAAGGTCGACGGGATGATGGTCATCAACAGCTTGGAGCTCAGCATGAGTGAGGCTGTCTCTCAGGTATGCGGAGTGTTAGAGGGCGTCAGTACTCGAAATTAGATCAGGAATATTACAAGCCGGGGATAATGTCCGTCGGATCACCGTTTTTGACGGCAATCAGCGAGTGATTTCTGTCAGAATCACATGTTGACGGGACACGGATGGATCGAGGTATAAAGCCTTTGAAACCAACCACATATCTCACAATCCTTCTTTCTCAAATTCTCCATGGCTCAAGTTATAGTTGTTGGTGGCGGTCTCGCCGGTCTCTCTGCAGCACACACTCTCCTTGAGCGCGGGGCAAATGTCCTCCTCCTCGATAAACAAGGGTTGGTCTCCTTTCAACTGCCAGACCAGCGTAGACTCAACCAGCACACCCCAGATTCATGGGTGGAAACTCGACAAAGGCTACCTCGGGTATCAACGGTGCTGGAACGCAGTCTCAGCAGGCTCTAGGCATACCTGACAACGCCAAGATCTTCTTTGAGGACACCAAGAAATCCGTATGTCTCTGTTGCGCTTTTCAGTCTTGTTGGTCATTCAATCTTACCTAGGCACGCGACCTTGCTCGTGACGATCTCATTCAAGTTCTCACTGGCCGCTCTGGCGATGCCGTCAACTGGCTTCAGTCGAAGTTCGGCCTTGATCTTTCAAAGGTCTCTCGTCTCGGTGGACACAGCCAGCCCCGCACACATCGCGGTGATGCTCAATTCCCTGGAATGGTTTGTTTCAGTGTCTTTCTTCCTTTCTTTTGCTGACTCCTACAAAAGGTCATCACCTATGCTCAATTGGAGCGTCTTGAAGATCTTGCTGTCAGCACTCCGGAACGAGTACGAATCATCAAGAAGGCTCGCGTAACGAAACTTGTTAAGGACGAGTCCAATTCAGTCGTTGGGGCTGAGTATCTTCATGATGGAAAGACTCAGACTGCATATGGACCAGTGATCCTCGCTACTGGTGGATATGCTGCCGATTTCACAGATGACTCTCTTCTCAAGAAATATCGCCCCGAGTTATGGGATCTTCCGACAACGAACGGCGACCACTGTACTGGTGACGGTCAGAAACTCGCCATGTCTATCGGTGCTAGTGGCATTGATCTCGAGAAGGTGCAAGTACACCCAACAGGACTTGTTGACCCTAAAGAGCCCGACGCAAAGGTCAAGTTTTTAGCTGCCGAGGCCCTTCGTGGTGTCGGCGGCCTGCTTCTTGACAGTCAAGGCAAGCGCTTTGTCGACGAACTTCAGCATCGTGACTACGTCACTGGCAAAATGTGGGAAAACAAACATGTACGATTCTATCGGCGTTTTGGTTTCACCGTTTACTCACATCACCTGTACAGCATCCAATCCGCCTCGTTCTCAATGGTGCTGCATCAAAGGACATTGAATGGCATTGCAAGCACTACGTTGGACGTGGCCTTATGAAGCGTTTCGACAACGGCAACGCACTCGCCAAAGAATTTGGTCTTGACCCATCTGTCCTCAGGAAGACATTCGAGGATTATAACCAGAGTGTCAGAACGAAGAAGGATCCATTTGGAAAGAAGGTACGGCTTTGTTTTTCGACTGGATGAAATATCACTCTGCTTATCGTCATCCAGTTCTTCCAAGGTGAATGGTCATTTGATGACTTCTTCCACGTCGCCATCATGACTCCCGTGTTGCATTACACCATGGGTGGTCTTGAAATTGACCCTGAATCTCGCGTGATCGACAAATCTGGCAAACCCATTTCTGGTCTGTTCGCTGCTGGAGAGGTTGCCGGCGGTGTCCATGGTGCAAACCGTCTGGGAGGTTCCTCTCTTCTTGGATGTGTCGTCTTTGGACGTGTATCTGGTGATTCCGCTGCGGCATATCTCCTTCAGGCAGCCAGTGCCGCCGTTCAAAAAGCTGGCGGTCGTCTCAATGCGATATCTTCACAACTTGCTTCTGGTTCGACGCCTTCTCCAGCGGCTGAACCCACGTCAGCGCCTGCTGCGGTTCCCGGGAAGACTACATCAGGAACGTACTCAGTTGAAGAGGTTGCCAAGCACAATAAAAAAGATGATGTTTGGGTTATTATTGATAATCAGGTTTTGGATGTCACCAAAGTATGTCTACCCACTAGACCCTCGTATTCATTACTGATCAACATTCAAGTTCCTTCCCGATCATCCTGGAGGTGAAAAGGCGATCCTTCTCTATGCCGGCCGTGACGCGACCGAGGAGTTCAACATGCTTCACGACCCCAAAGTCATTCCGCGATACGCCCCAGATGCTGTCATCGGAAAGGTGAAGGCCTAGACTTGCAGTGCTAGTTATTTCCCATCTTCGTCATTTTATACACCAGTTTTACACGCTTCCACTGGTTTTGTAATTGTAATTTGCTTACGATGTATGTAAGGTCTACGTTGCGCGACAACAACTTGAATCAGTTGAGTTATACACAAAATATCTATCATCTTCACGTGAGGAATAGGGTTGCAAGTTATGCCTGAGGTTGGCTTGCATGTGCTAGTCTTTATCCACTTAGCCTCATCCCTTTCCAACGGTGTTGTGGCTAGTCTACAGCAACAGGACAAATCCCGGCCTGCCGCGTCGTGGGGTATCATTTGACCAAGGCATTTCTTCCATCCATCGCAAGTTAAATTGATCTATGCCGTCATCTCCGAACGAGTCCTCAGGTCTTTTGGCACGCAATGGAGAGAGTGGATTTCCCAATCTTCCAGCTGTTACCAGCAGCCGTCGTATCATATGGGCCATTTTGACTGTCCTCTTTGTCGGAGGTCTCGTGCCTTTCGTAGGGTTCCAACATCACCTGGCGGAGCTATACCCGCTGTTTGGTCTCCTCGAGGACCCACTGGATGCTGCAGTGGCTATCTTGGACAGGGCCCCCGTAATCGTGAGCAGTCATTGAAGCCTCAGAAAGGGTCGCTGACTCTTCTCCAAGGATGGGCATATTGGTAGATAAACTTGCCGCCTCGTTCGTCGCAGCTGATTGATGTAATTTCATTGAAGACCTTCCTATACTTATAAGGGAAAGATTCGCAAATAACGCCTCTGCTATCGATCTCACGTCGCGTATGCCTGGACATGTAGATATTCCTCGGCTGAGGAAAGGTAAAGTTGGAGGGTTTTTCTGGTATTATAAAAAGAATATCATTCTTGACCGATTTTAGACTCATGGATTGATAGGTCAGTCTACATGGGTTGTCCGAGACCAGAAGAGGCGTCCGAAGACTTCTTGACTGCAACCTGGATCGTCCGGTACGCGTTCAACAGCTTTACATGACAATATAATGCAGTAACGTGCTGTTTCATTCAGTGATACCCTGGAACAGATAGACATTGCAAGGTCCCTAATTGACAAATATCCTGGGGTATACAAAGGTGCCTCTTTCACAATACACTGTCCCTCAACCTTTTATTTCTAGACATTCCAATTTGCTACTAGTTCGACTGATATCAAGACTGCCATCAAGAATGGCAAAATAGCAAGCCTCTTGGGAGTTGAAGGGTAAGTAATACAGCCGTACATATAATCATCTTCATTTCTACGAACTTACTTACACCATCTCAGCGCCCATCAGATCGGCAACTCGTTCGCTGTTTTACGCCAATATTACAGCCTCGGAATTCGTTACATGACTCTGACGCATACCTGCCACAACGCCTTTGCGGATTCGTGCGGTTACCTCCCAGGCATCATTCCTCTCCACAACGGGCTGAGGTACGCTTCAGTAGCCTATGCTCTTTCTTCAAGGAACCTATCACCTATGCTATGATACAGCACTCTTGGACGTATTCTAATTAGAGAGATGAACCGACTAGGCATCTTGATTGACCTTTCTCACACGTCGGACGCCACGGCGATCGAAGCTCTCAGAATCTCCAATGCCCCAGTCATCTGGTCTCATTCTTCTGCTAGGGGTGTCCATGACGTACCACGCAACGTTCCGGACGAGGTTCTACGTCTGGTGGGCACTGGTGAGGGCCAGAGAGATGCAGTTATAATGGTATGTGTATTGACACGAGACTAGTGAACTCTGTATGAACTATTTTGTGATAATCAGGTCAACTTTGCCCCTTTCTTTGTGGCAGACCCAGGTCAAGCTAATGTCCAGACCGTGGCCGACCACATCGAGCACATCGCAAAGTTTGCTGGGAAGAAGCAGTACGTATATGGCAGCGCAGTCCTTAGTACTGAAGTCGCTGAAGTCAGATATCTTTAGCGTCGGACTTGGTAGTGATTATGATGGGATTAGCGATGTTCCTGAGGGCTTGGAGGATACGTCAAAATACCCAGTATTGGTAGGCTGGTTCTCTGTATGAGACGACCCTCTGACGTGTTGCCTGTTCAGATTGCTGAGCTATACAAGCGTGGTTGGACTAGATACGAACTCGCTGGGCTAACTGGGGGTAATCTCCTCCGTATTTTCGAAGGTGCAGAAAAAGTCTCCCGGGAACTTCAGGCTGTGGGACAAGAGCCGGCTTATGACCTGTATGACAAAAGGAAAGACATTCCTCATATCGAGTTTTGATATAGCTATACCTTGTTATGCCCTCAATACCTTCCCAGCCTCATAATATAATGTTCTATGAATCCCTGGCACTTCGACCTGTCTACAACTTGAGGACCAAGACAATAAATCATTTCAACTGGAGGACAGGCCTCATTGACATCGTTTCTGGATGCTAGCGATTGACAGGAGTAAGAGTAAAGTATGAATACCGTTAGCGAGTTTGTTGTGGAACTAGAGATATAATTATATTGAACTACAGGATCCCTCTTTGCATGCGGGGCACTCAGCTTGGAGAAGGAGCGTAGACATCCTGATAACTGCTAAGGTGGAAACGGGTTTCCAATGAGTCACCATTACCCGACAATGATACATTACATATTTGAGATAGCGGCAAGATTGTACATCGCATATTTGGGTCCACTATATCGCTTCTCCTCTAGCATCTCCAGTGACTTTCCGGATGGATGATCAAATGTTTTGTTACACATTCTTTAGATTCAACAAAATACAGTTTATTCACCAGATAAACTTATACGAAAATAACACTCACAATTGCATATAAGGTTAAGGAATATCATGTTTAGTCCCGTCGCCGCCGGTTAGAATCTCGTGACCGCTCCCTCCTACGCTCCCTGTCATTGTCGTCTCGAGGCCTGCGGTCTTCCCGCTTATAATCACGGTCGCGGTCTCTTTCTCGGTCGTCTCGCCTGTAATCACGATCGCGGTCCCTCTCACGACCATCACGCTTGTAGTCGCGTTCTCGCCTGTCGGACATCTTTATTCCTTGATCATCCTGGTCGCTGGGACGTTCTCTCGACCGGGAGCCCCTGCGCGATACTGCTGCCGATCCCCCGCCGCGTGACTGCGGTGAGTGGGATCTCCCTCTCCTCCGTTCGAGAGCTTGAGGGGCCGATGACGGACGGCCCTCCCTCTCCTTCTTTATGAGAGGTACGTATCTCTTCTCTGGACGAGTTGCTCCTTTCTTTTTACTGCCATCATCGTAGACTTCCTGCTTTTTGGCCCCAATACCAAGCAGTGCAGGCCTCGCTTCCGGTAAGTACGGTTCCACCATGCCTTTCCCAGGTTTCCTTGTTGCTGCCGTGCCTTCCTTCCAACCCATGCCTCGTAACAGAGCGGCGCCAAATTGTGATACGGGGACACGTGCATAATCGTCCAACGTAGCAGACTCGGGAAGTTCTTCAACGTCCTGCTTGTAAGCTTCGGCTTCAGATACGGGGGTGGGTATGATGTCGATGATGGGTCCCTCGTGTGCGGTACCATCTACCCCAGCAAGGATTGCACGCAGAGCAGCTTTGTCCTCGTCAACCTCTTCTATCTCCATCTTGACATCCTCTTGAGGAGCAATAGCTAGTAGCTCCTCTTCCTGTTTAACGGGAGTTGGCTCCTTCTTGAGTTGCAGTCCTGAAAGGAGAGGCCCAGAGTTAATTGTATCTTTTGTACCGAGTCCGCCGACGGTCCCGTCCTCCCCTGTCTCTGCTTTTGCAGAAGGGGGGACGTATTGAGCTTGAGTTTTGCGTCTCCTTGCCAGATCTCGCCAATCCCGGTTCTTGAGAGCAGGTATGACAAGAGGAGCAGCCTTTGCTGACTTGTCCTTCTCCACTCTACAATTGAAGTCACGGTGGAAGACTTTTGTGAGTTGAATTGACTGAGACGCAGAAGCAGTAGAGTCTACACACCGCCGAACACCAAATCGATCGAAGCCAGTAACAAGTTCATCCTTCACGCCGTCGTCTTCATCACTAGAATCGGGCTCGTGTGGAGTAAAGCGGGCTGGGATGGGGGATGAGGTTGAACTGCGGACAAGAGGACTGGCAGGAGATGAAGCGTGTCCGTTGGAGAGGTGGCGGGGGAGAGAGGGGAGCTTGTATTGTGGCGCATCTGAGTCTGGGCCAGAAGAGGGTGCCCTTGACACAGGAGTCGGCCGGCGAATTGTGAAGGACACCTTTTCAGCCATTGTCGATGTGGTTCAAAGAGAAAGGATGACCCCACACGTGATCTTCTCACTCGCGTCTTCATCCTCTCACGTCTCCTGTGACACATTCACAATATCACCGCGTGTCGTCGAGAATGAGCAACGCGTTATGCTGCTCTTGTGTGCGAGATACTGTCCTTGCACGTCAAATGTATGTAATATGGGACTCTGTTTATAGCGTACGACCTAAGATTTGTTCGTACGAGATACTGTCCTTGCACGTCAAATGTATGTAATATGGGACTCTGTTTATAGCGTACGACCTAAGATTTGTTCGTAGGCGATCTGCTTTTCTTGAATAGCAAAAACTCTCAGGACACATCTCTAGCCATGTTTCTCGGAATATAGGGCACCATGAACGAAGGGCTCTCAGAGCTTGTCGATGCTACTTACACACTCCGACAGTGCCTCAAGTCCTGGATCAGTGTAGGTTGTTTGTCGTGCTCAGGCGCCTGGTTCTTTTACTTAATCCTCTTCCAAAGATTCCAGGTAACTTCCTCGCAGCGACTCGCAATGAGTCCAGATAACTTGACCCAATTCTGCTCCACCGAACCGGAAATGCAGAAACTGATCCATGGTCAATTCCCCACCCATTACACAAAGTCCCTTTCTGATTGTAGACGAACCAATCTACTTTGGCTGACCAGCGAAATTGACCTCTCCACTCTACTCCCGTACGTTGAATCTTGTTTCAAACCTAAAATATACGTTTGACTTTTACCTCAAGTTTCATTCTTTCTCATCATGACCCAGGCACCTCTGTGCGACTCTTGAAGGTCTTCAACTTGTTCCTGGATTCGTGGAGCAAGTGTTGTCCGTTTCGCTTATTTCATTAATTCACCGCTGTGCTAGATGTTGGTGCTTTTCATCCTTCGATCCAATCACACGGAAACGATGCTCACATGGTCGCCTCTTGAATGTGTTGTAACTCTGCTTCATAGGTCAGGTCGTGGGATTGTTGAATTCACAATTATGACTGGGTACCACCTAGAAGGTAGTCCAGGTAGAGCGGGGATATCAGGGCATTAAAATATATCCGATATACAATATCTTCTGACGGGTGCTCTACTCTTTGAGTTCCCAACTCACTCCACAACCACAACCGCTTCCCTTCGCTTTTGGATTATCTTCTACTCTGAAACTGCTGCCAATGAGTTCTGTAGCATAATCTAGCGTTGATCCATTGAGCAGCGAGAGAGACACTGCATCAACCACTACATTGGAAGGTTGTAGAGTTGGATGTATAAAGTGACTGTCAGAAACGAGAGATTTAGGTCGATTAGTCATTGATTATATGAACAATTCTTACTAGTCGTCGGGCGAGCGTCCTGTGGCAAGTTCCAATTTGTATTGGTATCCGTGACAGCCTCCAGACTCAACAGCTATTCGAAGAGCAATATCCGAGTTCCCTTGTTGCGCTGCTATGCTCCGCAATCGCTTTCCAGATATAACTAAGATTTAGTCGAAGAGGCGTTAGTTGAAATGGATTTACCTCAGCGGCGCGATCTGTTATGACTAGTTTGACTTCTTCAAGTGGTGGTAGGTCTACATCTATCTCTTCTTGCTCGAGGTATTCTGGAGACGGCGAGGAAAGCAGGAGCGTGGGTTTCCCCTGCACTTGGGAAGCTAAAATAGCTTTCCGAAGATGTGTGGCTGAGAAATTCCGCGGTGTATGGTGCCGCGGTCGAAAATGAAGGAGTGGTGGCAAATTCCTGCGTAGACATAGACTTGTTCGTTGTTGAAGTACGAAGGAAGCCAAGCGAGTGACAGCAGGGGTCATGGTAGTCTTCGGGAATGTCATCAGCTTTTCGGCAACACGGCGATGTACCTTAAGACAAACAATATGGATATAAATACCGTAACATTCGAAGGCAAAGCTCGAAAGCAAGTACATACTTAGTAGTGACTCAAGATGCGGACGTATATAAAGTAGGTATATGATAAAAAAAGTTGAAGAGTCCGGAGAGATGAGGAGACAACAGATGCGCAACTTGAGTAGTGACAAGACACGGTCGTGCTCTAACAAACCACGCAACATCCCCATCGGCCATTACTTTCCGACTCCTGAGACGTGGCCTTGCCGCTGCTTCTCCGCCTATGATGCTTCGCTTCTGAATGTTGATTGGTACCATTTGTGGGCACACCATCTCTCATCAGCATGCTAGCTCGGGTAGCGGTCTCGAAAACATCGTCAACACCTTCGATTTTAAGAGCAGAACACTCCTTATAGGCACGAGCACCGATGGCCTGAGCCACACGCTCACCCTGTTCGCGTGTCACCCAAGGGGTATCGGGGGTAATGGTTGCTGGACGAAGGTCGGCCTTGCACCCAACGAGAATGACCGGTATAGAGGGACCACATATAGAGCGGACTTCTTCAATCCACTGACAGGAGGTATGATGTAGTAAGCAACAGAGCAACAACAAGAGCAAATGTGATTACCTTTGTCGTAACGTTTTCAAGCGAATCAGGCGTATCGAGAGCGAAAGCGATAAGGATTACATGAGATTTAGAATAGGACATTGGCCGTAGGCGCTAGACGTATAGCAAATGATCAGCATGACCAAGACTGAACGCAGGGGGTAATGACAGACCTCGTACTCTTCTTGACCACTTGAATAGTAACCACGAATATCAGAGGGCAACGGGCGAGGAAACGTAAGCAACGTACGCAGTATCCCAGAGAGCGAGCTGAACAGGCTTTTCGTCGAGCCTAATTTCCGCAACGTAATTGTCGAAGACCGCTTCACACAAAGTTAATAGTTTGGGGCTGTAAAGCATGAGGCCGGCACGCACTAGGTTGCTGCGGTTGAGGCGTGAGCTCGGCTTCGAAGGAAGAGAATGAAGTGACCTACGTATTCCTTAGGAAACTCCCCGAGAGCAAAAGAACACAAAAGCGATGTTTTGCCGCATGCACCTGTGTGGAGACGTTAAGCGGATTGCCTGGAAGCAGGATTGATCTGCTACGTGCCATCGCCGACGATGACCAGTTTTCTCCGTATCTAGGGGACGAGTGAGAGGGACAGGGCGGAGGAGGCCCGGACTTACTGGGTTCATGAGGCGTGCTCGTTTTAGGAGGACAAAAGGGAAGAAGAGAATGTATACTGGAGCCTAAATTATGGTACACGTGAAGAAACGTCACAGCCTCTTTGCACAACAAACAAATAGTGATGTCATTTCTCTGAGACTGCTGCCAAAAACTTGTCCCATATCTCGTTGTCCATCGAATAGTTTTCTGCATCTCCAGGGAACGACCCTTCCCTCACTGCTGTCGTATATCCAGCGATACCAGAATCCCTTGCCGTCTGTAGGTCTGCAAATTCCCGCACAAATTTAGCCTTGTGACCGGGCCAGGTGCCCATTGCGTCGTCTAACACCAGAACCTTGTGTCCGGTCGTTATCGAAATTCCCCAGATTGTCTGGGAACACTTACCTGACCACTAGTTCCTGGCCCAGCGCCGACTCCTATGGTGGGAATCTTTAGCCGCTGTGTGATATACGATCCTAACTCCTTTGGGACAGCCTCAATGACAAGCGAAAATGCTCCAGCATCTTGTAAAGCTAAGGCATCGTCGAGCACACGGCGAGCGCCCTCTACGCTCCGACCTTGGACTCTGTAGCCTGACATGGCAATGTGTCGCTGGGGCATCAGCCCGACATGCGCCATGACGGGAATCCCAACACTCGTCAGTTGCCGGATAACTGGCAATATTTCGCTTCCTCCTTCCAGTTTCACAGCGTCAACCCGGCCCTCCTGTATCAAACGTACCGCATTTGCGGTGGCAGAAGTCGGCGAAACATAATACGTGCCAAACGGCATGTCGGCCACGAGTAACGGATGAGTTGTACCCCGAGATACCGCGCGTGCATGATGGATCATCTCTTGCAACGTCAGTTCGCTAGTGGAATTATAGCCGAGGCAGACTTGTGCCAGAGAATCGCCAACTAGGATAATATCAAGATTCGGGTTTGACGAACAGGCCAGACCGGTAGGGTAGTCGTATGCTGTCAGCATCGTTATAGGAATCTTGTTCCTTCGCTGAGCTTGCAGGGATTGAATTGTGACCTTTTTGCGCCCTGGTGTCCACATTAGACATTAATCACGTATCGAAACTTATATTAAATGTACCTTCCGATGTTTTTTCATCTTTACGTGGATGAACACTCATTGATCGACGAGCGAGGATTTGTGGTACATAGCTCTTGAGAACGCGACCGGCGAGAAGAGACATTCTGATACTGATGCAGGTGAGAATCGGCTTTTAAGCATGCATATTTTAAGTTTGGAGGAGTGACTTCGGGCGAGCCACAAAAAAAAGAAATTCGAGTCCGATCAGAATGAAATGAGCAATTTCCAAACAAGAGATGGTTATTACCACGTGCTATACGTCCGAAACCCTCGTGAATTAGAGGGAGGTTGGATTAAGCTTTTGGCTTGAGTTAACCTTTCGAAGGCCTCTGCACAACACGGCGCACACTCGGTATCACTCGTGCGACCCCATGACTAGAAGCCATTCTTGGCACGGGTAGATACTTGTGGATGAGAGGGTCTCATATCCATCCGTGCTCCATTTCGTCCGCAGCAGCTGAGCACATGGTCGCTCTCACTGTATCACATGCACATCTGATCCCTAGCACCATCTCCAACTCTTATGTATCTATATTTGCACCATTGAACTAAATCATCTTCATCTTCAATGTCCAACCTGTCATTTGTGTAAAATCTTGACAGGCTTGTATAATGAAGATGATATTGGTAAGAAACTGTATTGATCTGATGAACATCTTTGTTACAAAATGTACTAGAGTGCAAATCTTGACAACAGGCAAACTTTCTCCAGATGAATCAATGAGGCATGCTTCCTTCCAACTGTTATGGCATGCTCATTTCAACAAGGTTCATGCAGAAAGATCCAGAGTAAGCAGATCTTTTTTTTGCTTTTTTTTTTAGGTGTATCTAGACGTAAGGCTCCTCAGC
>JABFYK010058290.1:0-33313 GCA_018849495.1 Termitomyces sp. T123_Mx157 | reverse complement strand
TTTGAAATATGGACAAGGACTCGCAAAAGGATCATTGAAACATCTCAAGTACAAAGACACTACAAAGGCATAATATGACACAAGTACAAGACACCTACAGGTCAAGTGAACTGAAGTCATTTTTCGTCATGTGAGCTGGAACCTGCCTCCGGTGTATACCTTGGTCTATTTGTGCCTGGTTGCCGGCCCGGTGTAACTTGTCACGTGACTGATAACTTGATTCCAAGCAGTTTTAAGTGTTTAACCTCTGTGAACTTCTGGTGTATCTTGTCATGCCCAGAGAGAACAGAAAACGCGGAAAAAAGATAAAGAAACAAACGGACGATGATCTGAGCAAATCACGTCCACCTCAAGAATCACAAGCTCTCGAACCAACTGGTGAACCATCCTGGATACGTTCCGCTCCTCGTCATGACCCAGAGGGCGATGAATTTAACCCAGAAGCCCCCTTTGGATACGTGGATGCCGATGTGAAAGCTTACTTCCGAACCGTTGATGTTCAAATGCGTGATTGGCAGGTACAAGAGGATCAAGAGTTGGATCAGGACAGAGACCCAAACGAAGGCGCGTTTTCATGTCGTTGAAGAGCGACAGAATATGACATTTGACTATATTTTACTCTAGAACGACGCCTGTTCTTCATAGCCGCGTTAACGCTGATGGGGGGGAAAGAGAAGCAACTTGCGACTGATCCAGACTGCTCCGTGATCTTGGAGAGAATGATATATTCGATGGATGATTTCGTGAGAAGGGTGTTTATAGACAGCTTGACTAGTTCGTGAGTTGCCAAGTATGCTGGATTAGAAGTTGAGCAGCTAACTAACCACTTCTTAGCTTTGACCTTCTGGTTCGACACCGTTTTGCTTCACATGTGTGTCAGACTTTATTCTCTGTAGCAAGCGAGACCATTTCCAGAGAGGTAAGTAGGTACACGAGATTAAGGAAATCGTCTGATTGTCAACTAAAGAGTCGTGGTATTTTTCCAAAAGTGCCGGAAGCTCCAGACAAGGGCGAATTAAGGACTTTGACACAGCTCGTCCTTGATGTTGTAGAGGTTAGTCCTTTCCTTCTTACAAGGCTTTATCACCTGTCTCAAATATTCTCAGGAACTTGTTCCTTCTTTTTCTTCTCTTATCATGGATCCATTTGCTTCGCATGTTGTTCGCGCGCTCTTAACACTACTTTCTCCCAACATATCGTCGTCAGGTCCCACAGGACAGAGCACAATACGCTCCAAGAAAAGCGCTACGTGGAAGGCAAAGCAGGGACCGATGAGGTCCGTGTTCAACGAGAAGGGCAAAGGAAAAGAAATAGTTTCCCAATCAAGACCTACAGAATTTAGGGACCTGGCTCGACGGCTAGTCAACATATTAAGAATTGAGCTCGGGGAAAACGAAGTGCGAGCCCTCGCTGCCAATAAAGTTGCGAGTCCTGTATTGCAGGTCTGTCTATCTGATTTGTTATGAGTAGGATTTCTGATGGCCGCTCTTAGATGCTGCTAGAAGTTGAAGCAGACTGTGGTATGACTTACAATCCAGATTCACTCATGGATAGAGTCATGGTAGGAATTATTTCAACGTGCGGTGTGTCCACTTGGTTTTTGTACCTTCTTTCCGACTCATGATCATTCAGTAAACGATCCTGGTCTGGTAATTGAACCATCGGACTACCTGAATACCCTTTTGCGTGACCCAACCTCTTCGCATCTGCTCGAAACTATCGTAACGCGTTCTCCCGACAATGCATTCGTAGTTCTCTGGGATATATATTTCAAGGGAAAACTCCCTAGGTTGGCAAATCATCCTGTTGCCAATTTTGTAGTAGCCAAGGCGTTAGAAAGGGTTTCGCCTGAGCAACTTTCTGAAGCCTGTGAAGAGCTAAAAGGCACATGGAACAAGTTGATATGTGGGTGGCCTTCAAAACTAGGCATGCACTTCATTTGTCCTGATTTTACTTGACAGCTACGTCTAAGACCGGTGTCCTGCGTGCTGCTATCGATCGAAGCGCGATTCTCCAGTCCTCAGAACATCTAATTTGTGAGGTTTGTCGAACGACTTATCACCATTTTTCTCTGTATTGAGATGCCGGGCGTAGGCTGTTTATTCTGCTTTTGATTTGAGAACTGCGGAGGATCGTGTCAACCTGGTGCCATGCGTGTTACACTTGCTATCGCTCCAGGTCAGCCCGTTCCTTTGTCATATCGGACGCTACTAATGTGACTCTCAGGAGTACAAGGTATCATCAGAATCGCAGATAGTCCCTCCTTCCATAAATCCACCGCATAAACGGCACGGCCGTCCAGAGGCTGAGGCTGAAAATAAATCGGGTGGGTCGAAGATTCAAGGGTCCATACTACTACAATCCCTCCTTCGGCTTTCGGCACCCCACAATGACATTGTCATCACGAAGTAACTTTACCTTGCGAGATGTGGTTTTCTCACTCAAAATCTTTTTCAGCATCATGGCATTGCCGATAGAGAGACGAGTTGAGATGGCACATGACGCCAGTGGGTCCCGTGTCTATGACGTTCTCCTTGAATCTCCTACTGTCCCCTCGAAAACCAAGCGTGAGCTTATTATGGAGTTCATCGGCCACTACCATGTTCTTGTAGACGACCGTTTGGGGAGTCGGGTAGGTGATCGCTGCTGGGCCTTCGCCGATACCTACCTTAAGGTGTGCATAAGTGGCACTTCTAATAAGAAACTGATTTCCTGATGTGCTTCCTTCCTTTAGGAGAAGATCGCTCGAAGTCTCTTCATCCATGAACAGTTCCTTGCGGCTTCTTACTATGGAAAGTTTTTTGCACGAAATCTCAACCTTTACCTTCTGCAGCGACGCCCAAATGAGTGGAAGACGATGCAAGCCAATCGCAAACGAACACGAGACGAATCTTCCGACTTACTTCCTAACTCAGAAAGCGTGGTCCAAAAATACGCCAAGCGAAAAAGGCATGCTCATGGAGAAGATGAGATTGACGCAGTATTTAATACCTCCCTGGGCAAACGGATAAAAAAGGCAGCTTTGGGTCAAACAGCCTCCGTACCTACGCCAAGTGGGCCGGAGATGGATGCCAAGAAGAGTGGAGGACTCGACAGTCTGCATGCCGTGTTAGGTGCAATCAAGTCTGCTCCAAAGGATGAAAGAAGCAACAAGAAACGAAAAAAGCATCAGGTTTGATATCCGCCGATACCGGTGGTAAGATTGCGACCCTGGAAAAAAGTCCAGTAATAGGGCATATATTCATTATTTATATGAGTTATAATGAATTGTCAATACATGTCTGAACAGTGAGTGGCGTAAATCGTAAGTTTATGGAGATGTAGGTGAATAGTCTGTAAAGTGGACTAGTGTCTGTTACAGCTAACGAATGAAAAATTCCTCTAGTGTAACGTTCAATCCCTCTTGAGACCACATACTTAACATGTTCCGTGATTGGTGGGTGGAAATTGGAACCAAAGAGACAAAACCAAAAGATCGAAGTAGAGTTCTCCCAGTAGTGGGCTTCCATCGTGTTTCAATGAAATCCAAGACCCGTAAGATGGTGCAATGAGCGCCGTGACATTGAATATGAAAGGTCTCAAGAAATGGAAGATATATTGGGAACGAGTTGTCAATCGACAGCGTGATTGTGCTGAAAAACGTGTCGGTAATCGGATCAGCTTCTTTGTGTGCCAACGAGAACCGCAGTTCGAGACGTAACAGCTGTTGCGTCTGGAACAAGCACTCCAACACGTCTCTATCCGAAAAAGGGAAATATGCAAGGCTCAAAGAGCGCAATGTGGGGCCAAGAGACCCAAGGATCGAAATGAACCTTGACTGATCTTTTATGGACCAAAGTAGTGTGTTTGGCTCATGGCTGCCCTTCACAAGCCATCGAAGATTGAGCGATGATAAATGTGGTAACTTTAGCTGCTCGAAAAATGACACGAGGCTGGATCCCGCTGAAAGCTTCAAGTCGCCCACATTCCTTTGCGGTCCCGACTGAAGGACCAAGCCCAAGTGCTGTAAATGATAAAGAGCAACTTTTTCGGTAGAGTTCCGGCTAAACACGCAATCAGCGGTTAAGGAACATCGCAATAAGTTGCCGCATCGAGCAAGAACATCCAAGTAGCAGTCAAGAGTTGGAAGCTGCTCGTAGTCGAAGGTTATGTTAAGCACTCTTAAGTGGTCCCAGGAAATACCTGACCCCTGGATGTCAAAAGAGGACCGCCACAGTCCTTTCAAGTCGATTGACACAGACCGTAGTTCTGGAAGGTGGTCTGAAAGGAAATATTGCAGAAATGCAATGCTAGAGCTTTGCGTTTGGAAATAAATATCCCCCAAACGGCGGGCATGAGGAGCGAGAGTAGTTAATACCTGCTCCAGACGAGTATCCGGAAGGTGATCTGTGGAGGTATGTAAAATCCGGATAGATAGGAGGGTGTGTCCAGACCGTTCCAGCCATAAACCCAATGCATTCAACCTGTTTTGCTGTATGGAGCCATCATCAACGAAGTCAGGAATGCTAATCTCAAAACGTGACCACAGCTTGGGTGTTTTTTGCCCAATCTCTCTCCACGATGAGCAAACACTGCAGATCAGTAATGGTCCAGCTCGTGCGCTGAACTGAGGATAAGGGTCCATGCAATGTTCAAACACTTCGACTCGAAGTTCCACTGGTAGCCGATGAAAGCAGGTATGGAAGGGCTGGTCGTCGCGGGACATATGGGAGACTGATAAGTTCTGCATTTCTCGTGAGGTATTTGGGAGAATTAGACAAGAGAAAATTTTCTGACCTTACTGTGAATTTATATCTGCTGTCGTGACCGCTCCTCGGAGGAGGCTACGATCCAATTGTCTACGAATCAAGAAAAAAAATAGGAGACTCAAGACGTGGCTGGAATACTGCATTTGTGCTGTTTGGATACAAACGTCGTAGTAGTCACTGGGGAGAGAACAAAAAATCATCCGTAAGCGGTCCAAACTGGGTTAAGTAACGTACTGAGTGAGGGTAGAACTACGAATTACCACCTCCAATTTCAGTGAAGGATGAGGTTCTTGGTCCTCGAATCATTCATTACTTGGTATGGACGTCAATAGATCCATTATTGGTTTCTGTGGTTAGAGTAAGCAGGCCCTACTTAACACGCGAACGAGCATACGGAGTTACACTACTATTTTCGTTGACAACAGCAGCAAATCCGTAACGTCTATTTCAGGCTAGTTCAGGTAAGCCTGAAGCTGAAACTTGAAACTTGGAAGCCTGAGCCTGCCCGATCGGACACTCGGACACTACCGTAGATAAGTAATAGATCATTACTCTGATACCGCACAGATGGACACCATGTAGTAGACTCTCGTGCATTATCATGATCTTCATCGCCAAACTTACCCAGACAAGCCATGATGAATACCTTGTTGCATGTATCTTGATACAGAGTCAGAAAAACTTCCCGAAGTCGTACGCTTCATTATCCCCATTGTCTGCGCCCTTCTTGGCTGCTTTACTCTTTGCCCCGACATTGACAACTTTGTGTTGATTACGTAGTTTCGCGTTGGCAGGCTTTATTGTCGCCTTTGAAACCGGCTCCGTGGGTGTCCTGTCTGGTATCTTGCCCTTTATTGACGCAGCTTTCCTGACCTGTTTCGCAACCTTGGGATCGGGAGCAAAAGTAACCTTCTTACTCGGTGGAGCGACTGAAAGCTCGTCCGTTCGCTTGCGCTTTTGTGTTTTCGACAGCGGCAGAGCTGCCTCGTGATCGTCACCATTGTTGCTACCATCCCCATCGACCCCAGCCTGGTCGACCTCTTCTTGACTACTGTCATCATCATCATCAAAGCCAGCGACCTTATGGTCCTCCTCACTATCCCCTTCGCTGTCAGAGTCTTCCAACCAAGTGTCTCGCAAGACCACCTTGCGCGAATCAATCTCTCCCGAGGAAATCTTCACAAGACCAACAGACTTGCGTAATTCTTTCCGAGAGATAATGGTCTCCAAGATGGTAGAATCAAAGCCATACAACTTTTCAAAAATGGTGTCTTGAGTCTTGGAGTGGCACATGGTGGAACTAGTTGTAGTTGGTGGTGTTGAGTACCGAGCAAACTTCCCTGTGCTCCAGTCGCGCAAGAGAATACGAGATGCTCCGATGATGTCTAGTTGTCCGTGCTAATGCATCGGGTTAATCAGAAAGTGAGTGATGGTAAACCAACAGCGAGCGTACCTTTTTGACAAGTTGCTTGGATCGTGCTACACCTGAAAGGAATGATATTGAGTCACCACCCATGAAAGCCGGTAGACTATAGAGCAGCATGAGATCTTCCGTATTCGACCGAGCGACAATGGCTGCAACTAAGGCTTATCGTTAGTTTCCATTTATGCTATGTTTCGTCAGAGTCGTACCGACAGATGTTGGATCCTTCAGGCGGTCAATTCTTCCCTTTGAACGTAACAAGATGTCCCTCGCCCGTATGGAATCTGGATTCTCAGCGTATTCGTCAACTTCCCAGGACAGTCCGGGGGTATCGATCAGACGTATTTGCCTGCCTCCTGACTCCACAAGCACTTCCTGAGGTAGTTCCGTCGTCGTCGGTCCCCTTGAAGACGATTCGGTCGAGTACACGGGCAGTGAACTACTTCGAATCAAAGAATTGATCAAGGAACTTTTTCCAGCCTGAATCATGCGTCAAACAAGGACCTCTTTGTTCCGCACGCGCACTCGCACTTACGTTAGTTACACCTACTATGACAACTGTGAGCGGTCCATCCCCCTCTTTAGCCGTTGCACAATGGCCAAGCCACTCGAGAACAGAGTCAACACCAAATCCATCGTCAGTGGGGGCCTTTGCCTTCCCCTTCCCCTTAGCCGATGGTTCAGGGCCCAAAGGTAAGAATGCAGAAGCCGAACGGAATAGAAGAGTAGGATGGTGTGTCCTCAAGTAAGTCGCCCATGCTATGACCGACTCAAGTGGGCATAGGTCTAAAGCATATTGATCATCAGTAGGTCTGGTAAGCCACAGTGCACGATGAGTGACGAACCGATCTTGTTGAGCAACAGAAGCAACTTTTGGCCTGCTTTGGCAGCAACTAGGCCCTCAAGATGTGAACTACGGCATGGCAGAGGATCTCGGGCGTCGAGGACTTCGATCACGACGTCCGCATTGTTCAGAGCAGTTTCTAAATTGGGTAGGTCATGGTTTATCAGCACTGGGACTTCGTCTTCATCCGATTTCTCTGGTTGAGGAACTAGGGGGGACCGAGAGAATGTTTTCGCATGCAGAAGTTGTTTGGCTCCAATCCCACCGACAGCGTCATTTCCAACTTGTAGACCTTTGAGTTCTTCTACTTCGACGGTAGTTTCGTCACCAGTGTCTTCTGCATTTTCGTCTAACATGTTTTCTACATCAGAGTTCTTGGTCTTTGCTCGTGAAGCTTTCCTCTCTTCCTTCTTCTGAAGCTTTTCTGCGGCTTCCTGTGAATAATATGAGTACTCTGAAGAAAAGTTCGACATACTATCCCACTCACAATCCTACGCTGCTCAGCAACTTCGGCTAGAATCTGATCCTTGAAAGGAAAGTTGTTGGGAATTCCAGGATCCTTAGCAGTTTCTAAAGACGAAAAAGCATATTGAACAATCAAGACAGAGATTTGGATACGAGTCAAACACACTAGATTTCCATTCAGGATTGTTTTTGGCCGCTTTTTTTGCTTTTTTTCTGCTTTCCCGCACCTTCCGCTGAATCTTCCTACGGTCATTGGTACCTTGACGATTGCTCGTCTCTGCCGGTTTGTAAGAGGATATACAGTAGGCTAGGTTGTGTCACGGACTTTTTCTTATGCGTGGCATTGCAAGGGATCGTCGTTCGGTGGTGGACCACAGCTGGAAAAAGTTGATCGGATGACCATTCGCTACGTAAGGATGGATTATGTAAGACCAGAAGCCAAATACTACTGGACCTTGGAAAGCAAGGATATCCTGTGATAATGACAACAAGCTAGTGACCACGGACGAAGGTAACCATCGCACCTCGTACACGTTTGGCCGGGGCCTTCCTTCTTCTTAATTCTTGATATCACACAATGTGGTATGGAGTTGAGAGTCTACCGTGGAACGCCTGTGAAAATCTGCCCAAACTCTCTGAAGGGTTCAATGCTACGGTTCAATGGAAAGGAAGATAGTTACATATTCAGGAAGGGGTAAGTCGTTTTCTTACAAATCTTGACGTTCTTCGTCAACGTAACCAAATGAGTCTACTCCTGTATACTTATAAAGTTGAGTCAACAGCCGTATCCAGCTTCCACTTGGTCATGGCTACCTTCAATTGTTACCTCCTAGCAGTGCTCCTCTACCTTTCGGTACACCTGTGCCATGCTGCCTTGAATGGAACTCTTCATCGGCGCAACTACTTTTATGTTGGGGAAAGATTCTCAACTCAGGGAAATTCTTCGATCGCCTCTGGACAGATATATATCGAACAGCTCACTCCTCAGAATGTAACCCAACCTTTTCCTTTACTCATCATACACGGGCACGGTGAGGCTGTCCTATCCCATGTCATGGATCCTGTGTCGATGTCATCTTGTTGTAGGTATGACTGGAACCAACTTTCTCAACACTCCAGACGGAAGGTTAGGTTGGGCAGACTATTTCTTGAGTAAAGGATACGAGGTAAATTGCCTGTTGATAGTTTTGTGCCATCTTACTTAGTATAGTAATAGTTATTTCTCATCGATCAACCTTCTAGGGGGCGTTCTCCATGGCAGAAAAACATTGACGGTGTACAATCATCTTATGATACATTCACTATTGAATCTCACTTTACTGCAACCCAACTACACAATCTGTGGCCAGAAGCATCTCTGCACACTCAGTGGCCCGGTAATGGCAGCCTTGGTGATCCTATCTTCAATGTTTTCTATGCTTCGACCGTACCTAGCTTAGACAGCGATGCCGAAACAGCTATGAAGATCAGGGAAGCCGGCTCAGCTCTCCTCGACAAGATCGGTGTATGTTTCTCTCTCTCGGATGGAGCTTCAATTCATCTCGCCTTATAGCCTGTGATTCTTCTTACCCATTCACAATCTGGGCAACATGGCTGGGTTCTTGGAGATGCGAGACCCACAAAAGTCAAAGCTATTGTCGCGTTGGAACCAATAGGTCCTCCATTTATCAACGCTGTATTTCCCCCATTCACTGCTGCTCGTGATTTCGGAGTCACCGATATTCCGATCGCATATTCTCCTCCCGTGAAGGTGCCAGGTGACATTTCGAAGGTTGTTGTCTCGACGGCCTTTGGCACCACCTGCTTTCAACAAGCATCTCCACCAAGGAAATTAGTTAATCTGGTTCAAATTCCCGTTCTGATGATCACCTCAGAATCAAGTTACCACTCGATTTACGATAATTGTACTGCCCAGTACTTGGCTCAAGCTGGTGTTTCTGTGAACCACCTCAGTCTCCCAGATATTGGAATTCATGGCAATGGTCATATGATGTTTATGGAGAAGAACAATCTACAGATCGTAGATGAGGTCGTGCAGAGATGGATTTCACGTACTATTGATTCTTGGGTGAACTAGTACTTGATCGTTGACGTAGCTTTCTCATTTGACGTGATTTACTCTGGTGACCGTGGGGTTTCGACTCCAAATCATGTAACAAACAGGCCCAAATGACTTCTTTATGCAAGTGCAAACATTCGTCTTCATTATTAGGGCCATTGACACTACTGGTTGGTTGAATTTGATCGTTATATAATTAGAGGTGACACTCAATCTTTGGTGGCAGCTATTTGATGCGAACTGTGAGTTCTGAAGCTTCAAAAGATATTATATATATCCTAGACTTAAGACTCATCAGCAGCAGGGATACACTTGATTGCCCATGAAATGACTACAGGGATCCGGGCAAAAGGGAATTCAGACGTCGCCGACTCCTTACAAGTTTGAGTCGTGCTTGAGGCACTCCAAGGTATGAACCGTATGATTCATATGATCCCAAGCTTGGATGCCTTTATTTGAACGACAAAGTTTTTGTTCAAAATGAATAGAGCAGAGTCCCACACATCCCTCGTATCACCACAAAGATTTACACATGCGCTGCCGACGATGATGCATTGCTTTTTATCGTGCGTTTTCCCTCCAAGAGCGTCACACCGTGTATTTAGTAAAGATCACCCATACTCCCAAACAGTTTAAGTTGTCTCTAATGGCGACTCACCTAGCTAGAAATCTTCTAGAGGAAAAAGCATACTCAAGTATCTTTCATGTTGAGAGGGTTAAACGTGCGTCGCCGGGTATTTCTTCCATCGGTCGTCGTAAAGTATGTGACAACAGATGTTATAATGTGACGAAATCTATCGGAATTTGTAAGTCACTTCGAGCTCGATAGTACGAGCGAAGTACTTCTCATAGTCTACCAGAGAGGATGAAAAGATGATCAATAGTTGCCTTTCTGTGGTGTATATGTGTTGGTGTGCGGCGTTGGATATTCCCGGGCCAGGCATAGATGAGCAGAAAACTATTTGTTATAGTGATTAAGTCAACAAGTTTGACGCAAATGTATTTGTGGCGGTTGACTAAAATAGCCTCAAATGATCATTAGTACCCAGGGCCATCAGTTCAAAAGTCATTGAGAAACCAAGAGATGCCTGAGTCGATATGACAATAGTTTTGTAGATTCTCCATGGCACGGAAAGTCATGTCAAGTAGATTCCCATGTTGTAATGCATTCACGCTTTCCCGGGCTGTACTCCCGTTTCTCGGCAGTCATTGGCAAGGGCACGCATCTCTCTTTGTTCATCCTAACTTTGAGGCGTGAATGACGTTTACATTGGTTCTATTAGACAGTGACCGTGGCCAAGCGGCCTACCACTACTGCAGGTTAGTCTTAGGTCAGTCCTTCCCTTCATGAAAAAGTGGTAATGGGGTCCTCGTACAGAAAAAATCTTACTGTGACATCGAAGGAAAATTGTGTCACTTGTTGGTCGGTTAACTGCAGATCCACTATACACGAGGCGTCACTTGCAGCAATTGAACCAGTGAGCTGTACATCCCTAATGGTACAATGTACCAGTAAAACTGGCCATACAGGCGTTGAAGAGGGTGGGACATAATTTAAAACCGCTGTGCGCTTGATTTGTCACAGCACTTATGCAGTCTCGCCCTCTAATCAAAGGTCGATGAAATCCATTGTCAGATCAGCATTGGTGTATTCTAAATCCATAGACAGTAAGCTGGACACGTAGATCTGTATAAATCGCTGGATATATGTATTACGAATATTACTTTTTAGGTGGGATGACCTCATCAAAATTGGGAGGCAGAGTAAATGTCTTCTCGTTGACAGGAGTGCTGACATCAGAGTCGGTGGCATTGCCATTTGAGCCCTCCTTGTTGGCTGTGGACTTTTTGCCAGCAGGAACAATACCAGCTTCGATCTGAAGTTTCTTGAAGTAGCTTGTTCCACCGGCGTAGAAGAAGACTAGACCGCCAAAGACAATGATGTGGCCATACCAGCCTAGGCGAGACCACGCCGTGAAGGAATCTGTTGCACTGAGAAGCATGAAGGGAGAGGCAGAGTAATTGAGGATGAGGACCGATAGCGTTGTTCCTGCGATGTCGTAAAGTTCCTTTGAATCCGACTGGGGCTGGCCAGGGGCAGGAAGAAGAAGAGGTCGGATGTTGCTCCTCGCAAGACGAGCAGCGGTAGTAATAAATCCACCCATAAGGAATGTCAGATAGTAACCGCTAGCGATGCCGTGCTACGTTCGAGGGATGAACAACAAGCTGATAATAATATATACAAGAGACATACCCAGAATGCACTTGTGAAGAATGTGATCATACTGCTCCTGAATCCTGGCTTCTTTCCCTTTGGAGTGACGCGCTTGTATACGCACTCCCTTAGCCAAACATTGGTCTTCATATTCCACGAATCGAGAAGAACTTTGAAATTAGATGGTAACTCGATTTCCAAGACTTTGACATTGGCGGCACCATTCCAAGTACTCTGACCCGAAGCATTGAATCCCGTGAAGCCGAGTCCAGTGACAATGCTAGCGCCCTGGATCAACATATTTAGGTATAAGACGAGTTATACTGCTCAGACACCATACCTCTGTCAACGTCCAAATAGCGTAGTATTTTGACCTTTCAAGGAATCCATAAATCTGGAACAAGAAGAGGCTAAAGAAACTTTGCGTGAGAAAAATGAGATTGAAAACATTGCAGAACGTACCGAACAAACAATTGATGTTCCATGAACCAAGGCGTAAGAGCTGTGGAGTAGTTGTTGCTCCCACCAAATACGACGAAAATACCAAGGTAAATCAAGCCCATGACCATTTTCCCATAGGCATTGCGTTTCCTGCCACTTGGGAGTTTCTTGTCCCCTTTAGCTTTTTCCTTGACTTTGTCATCATCGAAAATAGTCTCGTGAATCAAGCTGCGGTACTCTGATAGGTCGAGGTAGGGACCAACAAGGATTCCTGGAAAATAGAAACTACGGAAAAAGTATTGAGTTGATATGTTTACGACACGAAATCTTCAAGAAACATACGAATATCCGAGAAATTCAAGAAGAGAGGGGTATTCTATAATGCGCTTTTCCGTCTGCCACTTGTCCAAATCCTGTGAATTGTAATATGAACACTTCTGTTTTTCAAAGGAAGGAACTAGCTTACAGTTGCCGGCCTGCGGCCATCCCAAACGTTCCATGCAAATGTCGTGAGTTTCATAGTTAAAACCATTTGAGGGCCTGTGATCTCCATAGTCTCATACCCCAAGCCATACATAGCACGAATGACGTGGCTATCAGGTACATCAAAACATATTTCCGCTAGAAAGTTTGTGCATACTCACTTGATGGTCAAATGTCCCATAACGAAGCTGTAGTAAGGGTCAATCGGATTTAATCAGGCGTTTTTGCTTTCGAAGACGTACAGAAAAACAATCCACGGCATGCGAGCGCTCTTATCATAAGCCGCGAGTATGTAAGTTACGAGTATGCTGACTAGCAGTTGAAAAAAACCCTGGTATAGTTTTAAGACGGGGAAGAAGAAGAAGAGGGCGACAGCGATATTGAATGAATGCCTCAAGGCTGGCTGCGAGGAAGGGATGTGAACAAAGACGCTGCCCAGTGGATACGCAACGAGAAGACATGAGATAAGCTGTTGAGGTCGACGACCGTCAGACTCGGAGACCTCAACGCAACATACAAGAACCACGTTACCTTAATTTGGTCCACACTGGCGCCAACAGCGTCGGCCAGAGGAAAGAAAAGCGCGTCCATCGGTAAAGTAAGCACACCCGTCTTTCGAGCTATCAAGTCGACGGGAGAAGATTGAACTTACGAAGGTAGTTCGTCTGCCTTGCGAAGAAAAAGTTTGGGGATGTCCCCGAGTATCCCCTTTTGGGATTGACTCTCGATCAACCGAATTGACATACACCTCATGTAAGCAAGAGTCAAGAGCTAGCAATAGCTACATGAATTAAGCCTGTATTCTACGTTTATTTCACTAGTAATGTATTCCACCGGTCTATAGCTTGAATCATAATCATACCTTTGTACCCGTCTCCATCTCCCATTCCTTGATCACCTCACGCACTTTTTCGATGATCTCTTCTTTTGATACTGCTTGACCGAATGCTTCAACAAACTTGCCGCTTGGGTCCATGAAATAAACGAAAATGGAGTGATCAACCAAGTAATCCCCGGCGGGGTCCGCATTGGGTGGTGTTGAGAAGTACACGCGATAAGTCTTACAAACGGCTTTTGTAGCCTCATACGAGCCGACGAGACCAATGTAGGAAGGGTGGAAATCTTGAAGATATTTGCCTACTCGGGCAGGAGTGTCGCGGGCGGGATCGACCGAGATGAACAAGGGTTGAAAGATTTTACCGTGCTCTTTCTCTGACCAGGCGTCAGGACTACGTACAAGTACCAAACAAGAACAACAAACCAATCACGTCGAGAACCGATGTCACCTTGTCGAGTTCTTGTGGACAGATATCGGGGCAATTTGTAAAGCCAAAATAGACAAGGGACCACTTTCCAAGGAGATTTTGTTCGGTGAAGGACTGACCGTCAGGTGTTAACAGAGAGAATGGACCCCCAACCTGAGGTCGTCCGTATTGCTTACTGGCGCGTTCCTCCTCTAACATAGGCCAGAAAATTCATTGAGTCATGACAGTCAAAGTCCAGATACACGTACCGCGTCGCGCCAGTAGTTGTGCCTTTTCATGACGGAAATAGAAGAAAAGTCCGATGCCAGTTGCGACGAAAAGAGCTGCGGATGTTGGGGTAAAGACCTGAAGTTTGCCTTGAGCTGCAGCTGGAGATGCCTCGCGATGGTCGGCTTACCCCCACAGAGTTGCGATCTGAGTAGCTTGACTGGTGTCGTTTTTGTTGTGGCTGTCGCTGGACGAGACAGTTCGCCGGTCGCGCCGCAGAAGGTATCCTATAGAGTGACCTCGGTGCGGACGAGTGTGCTTGCGATGAGCATCGCTGGAGGGCACGAGAGAACATGAAGTCGAGTTGTTTTGACTTGTGTCGTTGAATGATGCTCCGTCTTGCTCGTTGTGTCCAACGATGCACACTTCTCTCGTCATTTCGCCATCTCGCGCGTGGCATCACGACACAATCCAAGCCGTACTATATAACCACTCCAATATTCTACCCCAATGCTGGTAAGTTCCAACGGGCTTGCACTCGAACTGACGTCTCGTCTAACTACGTGCAGACCCTCATGTTGGACATCTTTACTCCCTTGTCTTAGCGGACGTTGTCGCGCGCTATCGACGTATTCTAGAGCCAAACAGGCCCATCAAATTTCTCGCTGGGACAGACGAGTATGGTCTCAAGATACAAAAGGCCGCACAGGCTAAGGGTTTGCCGCCCGCTGAATTCTGCAACATACTGAGCAGCCGCTTCCGGGTTCGTGCATGCATTACTTGTTTAGTAGGGCTAACATAGTGAGTTCGTTTCACAGAGACTCGCAGAGAAGGCGCAGGTCAGTCATACAGTTTTTATGCGCACTACTCTTCCAGAACACCGCAACACTGTTGAGAGTGTCTGGGTACGTCTGGTCCTCCAGTCTAATGTCCATTCTTAGTTCATTGGTCCATAGAACGCTCTTACGGCAAAGGGCCTCATCTACACCGCGACCTACTCTGGCTGGTATTCCATAACTGACGAGTGTTTTTACACCGATACTCAAATCATGAAAGATCGTGTCAAGGGTATGATCTCGCGCGAGACAGGGTCCGTTGTGGAACAGCACACTGAGACAAATTACATGTTCCGTCTCTCCGCCTTTAACGAGTCCCTTCTTGCACACTACCGGAGCGGCGACCATATCTTTCCACCGCAACAGAACGCGTTTGTTCTGCAGACGCTTGAACAGAGGCCACTAGAGGACCTATCAGTGTCGCGCCCGAGTTCACGATTGTCATGGGGCATACCTGTTCCAGGCGACCCTGAGCAAACCATCTATGTCTGGTTCGATGCGTTACTGGTTTATCTCTCTGGAATTGGACATCCTTGGAATGGAAACAAAGGACTTGAGGCGGGCTGGCCGGTCGATTTGCAAATTATTGGGAAGGACATTCTTCGGTACGTTCTTACGGTAAAGAAAACTTTGCATTTAGGCTCAATATCACTAGTTTTCATGCGTTCTATCTCCCTGCAATACTGCAAGCGCTTGGTATGCCACTACAAGATCAACTTCTCACCCATGCCCATTGGACTGTTGGCCAACAAAAAATGTCGAAGTCCGTTGGAAATGTTGCAGACCCTTTCGAGGCAATTGAAGAATTTGGCGTAGATGTTGTACGGTTCTATCTTTTAAGGGTCGGAGGTCGATTCCGCGACGACACAGGTAGAGCTACCTCTCTAATCCACATATTGTATGTTCATCTCATACCAGATTGGTCGCGTACCCAACTCGAAAAACACGATCGTGAGATCCAGTCCCGACTTGGTAACCTACTTATGCGCATCACATCTGCGAAAATTGCCGAGCGCGCTAATACTGCGCCTCATTTGACCATTTCGTCTATCCACGCTGAGCTCCAAAATGAATCATCGATCCTTGCACTGTTAGACGCAACCAAGTCGATGCCTTCTAAGGTGCACTTGTTGATGGAACAGCTGGAGCTGGGTGACGCACTGAATGAGATCATGGAAGTTCTGCGGCTGGTGAGTCTTCCCCTCCCCTCAACTGATTCCTGCCCACATCAGTTATTTTCAGGCAGACAAGGCCATCAACGACGTCGCGCCATGGAACGCAAACACTACGCCTGCTGACGTCTTTGCATGTCGAGGTGCTTCGCTCGAGGCTTTGCGGGTAGTAGGGATTTGTCTGCAGCCCTTTGTTCCTGGTGTTGCGGGGAGGTTATTAGACGCCCTCAATGTATCGCCAGAAAAGAGAACATGGGCCGCAGTCGAAGAGAAGGCGTTACTCAAGCAATGGGCTCAGCCTGCACCTGGGGTTGAAATCAAGCAGGCTGGACGACTCTTCCAGGAACAGCAGGCGTCTTTTTCTTCCCAAAATAACTAGAAAACCACTTAATAACATGTTTAATACATTCTTTCTCAAAGGGAAGGTGTACTAAGAAATTGTAATCATCCATTCATCAAGATCGTGAGGGTCATAATCTCATGCTTGCTGGTGGGCAGGAAACTGAGGTGTACCAGCCCAGCCAGAAGCAGGGGTAGCTTGCGGAGGGTAAGTTCCAGCAGTACTTTGAGCAGTGGGGTAGTGCTGGGTCGGAACACCGGCGGAGTTGTACTGTTGGGTCGGGACGGCCATCGGAGGGAGGTTGACGGGAGACGCATTAAAATCAGTCTCTTTAACAGACTGGTACCATACTCTGTGGTAGCCACGGTTTGCAAGGATGATGCTCAAGGTAATGAGAGTGACAAAGTAACCGAAGACTAGAGAGGCTTGTATGAGAACATGCAATCTCCAGAAGGGATACTCGTGACGTACGAACAAGCCAAGCCATATGTGCAAATGCTTGAATGGCCATGAATTCACGGCAAGTTGTAGTGAGAATTACTGGAATGATAAGGCGTCAGATCTCTCCTGACAAAAATGATTTCAGTCCTCTTACCAACGCCCCTACTGGGGCAGCCATGTCCAAAGCTGACACCGGCGGCCTGAGAGGCAGTTGCCGCAGTGGACAAGAATAGAACCCAGAGGATACCTGAGAGGAACTTGTCAGCACTGGAATCAGGGATTGAGGGATGTCACTCACCCAACCAAGCAATCTCCACGACGATCATAGAAGTGACGGCACCTTTTCGCATGTTATCGACAATTAGCCTAAAAATACGTTCAAGCAATCAGGATCACAAAAACATAAAAGACAGACACCTACATGACAGGTAACGACAAGAATGCGAGGAGAGAAGACGCTATCCCTAGTGCCGCAAACACAAGATAGCCGCCGAATAGAGTCACTGTCGTGTTTGTAACATGAGCACACAACGCAAGGATGATGACCGAGGCAAGGATGACAAAAGCTAAGTGCGAATCAGCTTGACAATTCAGAAAATACAGGCGACTTTACAGACCAAAAACCCCTGTGCGAAGGACGGACACCAGAGGGGTAGCCATTGCGACGGAACAGACAGGAAGAAAAAGCTAGAGAATATTTTCTTTTATCTGACTCAAGTCAGCATGTTTCCGACAGACAGCCCTGAATTTCTTGGACTAGGGTCACTAGGTGTGATGGCAGGCCCAGGGGGAGTACATACTAAGGGTTCCTGAGTACTGAATGATCACTAGTACATACGTCCGTAGACGTCCGTTTGTGACTCGCTTCGCATAGAAAATGAAGAGATAAGACAGATAGGATTCTTACGATCAGTCACTCCTGTTCTGTATATCGATTCTTGTGGTACAAGTTTGAAAGTTCAAGATCGACTGGTGGTCGCTTAGCCGAGCCTTCCTCAAATGGGAACAGTTTCTTGTTTGATACTGCTTGTTTGATACTGAGCGCTGAGCTTCTAAGAACCGCGGATTTATATTCTGCCTACACCGTTTGGAAAAAACACGAGGATTCACCATATTCAGTATTTCCGTGTTGAACGGGGAGTATACATAGCATCCAGTGACTGGAACTAAGCCACCCTTTGGCCATTCCACGCGGCGAGTGTACTTACAACTGGGTTAGTCGCACTAGTACTGTATACTTATATTCAAACCACTACCTGTGTAGAGTCATTGCCTTGCTGTTGCTACATATACTTTCGCAACGCGTCTGAACGTTGAACGTTGACCTACAACAGCAAATATTATGTTCGTCCATCTTGATCATTGTGTGCATGATTCCCTGCATTTTTCCCTCAAGTCATCTCGCACTATGTACACATTCATGATAACTGAGGCCTCATGTTCACCCGATCGTGATAGGAATCAAGGAATTGTTGAACAATGCGTAAGTAAACCTTGGGTTTGGTGGCGACTCAGCTCATCATTCGAGAAGATTTCCTCCAGCTAATCGTTGATCTATTGACTGACCCGTCCTGAAGTGTGATGAGTCGACCAATTCAAGTAAGTTGGCCATAAGCAGGAAAGGATCAGACATTTAGGTGCTAGTCCGAGTTATACGGTTCTACGTATACCCTAGTAGCTAGGGACTGGTATATGTCGCAGTACTTAGGTGGTTTTCAAGCATTATTTCGTGAAGTTAGGCTGGCAGGAACATGTTGAGGTGTCCCCGAACCAGAAGCGGGGGCCTACTTTGGTTTGATCGGGAGAGATAGATTGTTGGGTCGGCATGAATTGTGCGACGTTGGCAGAGGGCGTGTAAAAAATTGTTTGTTTGACGGATTGGTAACTCTGTTGTACCTGCGATTCGCAATTCTGATACTGAAAGTACTGAGAATGACAACATAAGGATATGACTATAGAGGCTCTTTGAGGTATTTTTGTACACCGAAATAGCGTACGGGTTAACCACGTCAAATGTGAGATGACTTTGTATTCACGACAAACTATGGGTTGACAAAGACATCAAGTCGATACAAGGAGACGCCGGTCCGTCCGAGATTCCTGAGAGCACAAAGTCGATTGGCTATAACAGCATTTTGAGCAGCATTTGCAGCGGTCGCCAAAAACAAGACCTAGAGGATGCCTTATGAACATCATCATCAGCATTGTAATTGTCAATAGTAGATCTATATTATTCACCAGTCAGGTAATCTATCTCTACAATAATCATGGAAGTGACAGCGCCCCTGTCGTAGGTTATCGAAGATCAGCCTGAAGGGGCATATATACATGAATATGAGGGAGAAAATACGTACATGGCAGGCAGAGTTAAGAATGCAAGAATTGATGATAAAGGAATCTAAGACGATGAACGTTGGACATATGTGAATTTGGCAGTTGATGGACCACCAAGCTTGAGTAGGAACGTCTTTACAAACTATCAATTTTCCATAGCCGGATTGAGAGAGAACAAGTGCATATGACATTATAAGATACCCAGATATTCATAGGTGTCAAGGGTTCTTGATATGTCACCACAGAACAAGGCATTTGGTTACAACTTCACGAGTTTTGCAGCGCAAAAACAATTAAAAACAAAGGGCCAGAAGTCATATAGGGAGTGAAGTTGCTTAGATGCTCGTTCGTCGGGAAATGGGTGGCACCTTTGTTATATTATGGTTGAACGTCCATCTAAAGAAAGAGTCGATCCTGTTTTGGCCATGGGTGCTAGCTAAGCACTCAAGTTTTGAAACCAGTGACAGAGTATGAAACAGGAGATTTACAGGGGTGATTTCGATAATATGATACGATTCAAGATTTCTGCGGACATCGTGTGAAGTGCAGATGGTCAGCTAAAGATCTCAACGCTTTTTCCCTTTTTCCGGTTGGCATCTAGCTAGTAACCATTTGCTGAGATGTTGCTTGGATTGTGCATGACAATTAAAACAGTGGAGCACATGTCCGCGTTGTATGAGTTTGTATTATATCATCATGACAGATTGATAGTCGGATGTTTGGATCCACCAATATACTTTGGCAAGTTCTTGTAGAAAGAACCACTACACTAGACATTAAACCCAAAAGTGAGTTGGACATGAGACAAGAGGCAATGACGACGTATTTTTTGGTCAATCAACATGAATGACATGAAATTGACCTCCAAAGTCCACAAACGAAAAAAAGAGGTTCTAGTAAGGTTTCTAACGCCTATACCATCACCGACCCGAGGCATTCTGACTGATCGAATGGACAGACCATCCTGCTAGCGCCGGCGTGTCCCCAGGTTCAGAAGCATTGTTCCCGATAAGCGAACGAAAGTCGAACCAGTTGATGGATGTATCGACAATATGACCTTCGCCAGTTTGAACTGAGAACTCTAGGTGTGGGCGACGAACAGCAAGAGTGTGGGTAACAGCGTGACAGACCAAGACGAAGATGATGAGAAGGATGACGACAGTCGTGCGTACTTTGACCGGAAGAGATAAGGGCTTGCTTGGTACAAGCGAAGACACACGTTCTAATAAGGTGGGCTTTGGTGGTGACGCCAAAAATGCGATTGAAAAGTCATGGGACGAAGATGGCGATGACGGAGTAACGATAATCGCGGGCAGCGGTGATTTCTCCGTCACGAGAGGAAGGGAGAGATCTGATGGGTACCCTGGTTATAAGGTTGTGCTATATGAATAATATGAAGATGAAGGAGACGCACCAAGAGGAGCAGGTATCAAAGTGTAGTCCAGACGACTGGGTAAACGGTGAACACGTTGACCTTGAATTACGAGTGAACAAGAGGCAATGAGCGAGAGATAGAAAGGAGCTGACCAGGACGAGGCATGATATACGAAAACGACAATGCACAGCGAAAAACTTGAAATTTGGAGGGCACAATATCGATTACTGACGAAAACCTCGAAAGAGGGAGACCTCAATAAATGTGAAGAGTCGTGAAAATGATGGAGAGTCTAATGAGCGTGAGTGTAATGAGTGCAAGCGACACTTGAAGCGGAAAGCTTGAAGCTCTCGAGGCCGTAAGTTAGTATGTACTTGAGGATAAAGAGACTTGGAAAGAGATTCAGAAACACCCGGCTCATTTGTTACAGTCATTATGTAATACCCCCATATGCATTCACAAATGCGCGAATTTCCGTCTGTAGAGAACTAGCGCACGAGATTCAGACTCGGTCTGTTCTCATTCCTTGATCATTCCTTGAAAGGATATCGATTCTTTGTACGTACTAGCGCCACACACAATATCATCGCCTTGCTAACCCCGGTCAATAATCGAAAACAGATTGATTGTCGTGTCTGTCCTTCGGTAAAATGTTGACGTCCTCTGTACCTCTCGAGATGGCCCAATTCAAGTCCACTCAGACCCCTCCAAGATCTACCTATCTGTCTTCTCAATCATATGTTTTGGCTATAGTCTCATTACCAGGCCATTATGCGGCTTCAGCTTCTGCACCAGCCAACACGATCGATATCTTCGATAAAGCTACCCTTCGGGGTGTACAAACTCTATCTGGGCATGATGTCGCGACCACTTCCCTCCATGGCGTTGAAAATATCGCAGGTATCTTTGGACGATCTCTAATGTCGTCCGGAAGAGATGGCAGCGTCAAAATTTGGGACACCCGTTCCAACTCGCACAGTATAAAAAGTCAGTCGATGTACCCCTGATATTCATAATTATTTTTGACTGCTCGAGAGATTTGTAGTGACTAATCTCGGTGCATCAAGGGCACTGCTCTGTTGCGACATCTCTCCAGATGGGATGACGGTCGCTGCTGGTACAGAGATGCAAGGAGAGGACGCGCTGATATTGTACTGGTACGCGTCGATTCAATCTCAAATTACTCAACCACACCAAGAACTTTGACCTCATAGGGACCCAAGGCGCCCCGCAGCACCCTTAAGGACTCATGGCTCCACCCATTCCGATGACATAACTACTGTGTGCTTTGCTCATGCCGACTTGGGAATGCCACGGAATACCTTGCTGTCTGCATCCTCTGATGGCCTGGTAAGTACATCCAATGCTGACGAGGCAGACGAAGATGAAGCTGTGATGCACGTTGGCAATTGGGGCTGTAGTATATCCCAGGCCGGTTGGATTCAGGCATCTTCTGGCACCAAGATTTGGGCTGCGAGTGATATGGAGACTTTCAGCACCTGGACCCATGAGGTACATTTGTCATCCCGTGTGAAGGATATTACTGAAGATAGGACCAGCTTGATTTGTGTCAAAGCTTGGATATTCGCAGTCCAGTTTTGCACGGAGAGCGAACTTGGGTAACAGACTATCTCGTGGGATGTGCGAGAAACCCAAATACTCCAGATACCCTTGGGGTGTTTGTTGGGTCGAACGAGTAGGATCATGCAACCTTTACATGCAATTAACGGACTGACCATATCACAGAGGCGATGTCTCTTTACTTTCTAATGCAAACTTAGCCGTCCCTGATGCACCTTGGTACTTGCATAACACTTGGTCACTTGGACATACCGGGGTTGTCAGATCACTACTTTGGGACCACGGGGTGCGTCGGGATCAAGATATATGATGAATATCGATTGAATTCTTGTAGAGCAACGTGTTAGTAACTGGCGGTGAAGATACCAAGATCAATGTCTGGCCCAGTCTTTCTCCCGAAGTCCGGTCGGAAGACGACGCAATGGACGTGGATTTGAACCCACGAAAACGACATCTCGATCAAGATGACGCACAGGTAGGAAATTGGTTGGGATTTTGAGCCATGTTGACCCATATCATAGGAAGAAAAGCGAGCAAGATGGTAGAGCTGCACTGATCCTGCATGTGGGCAGAGATATCACTTTCCAATACAAAAATCCTTGAACACGGCGTCTAGAATGTCTTCAACATCTATCAGTCCAGTCACTTTCCCTACTGCTTGAGCGGCGTATCGAAGTTCCTCCGCAGCCAGAACAATATCGGAAGGTGCTGAGAGTTATGAAAATTTTAGGCGACAAGACAATCAAAAAGGGTGACAAACATACCTGTGTCAAGGAATGCTTGCAGGAAACGGCATGCTGATTCTAGATGGACTCGGTGGCGTTCGCGAGTTATCAAAGGCGTCTCGCCGGATAATTCGGTTTCGTTGAGGTTGAAACTGTAGTGAGAACTGATTACGAACAGTTAAAGGTGGTTTATGATGGCTTGTCCATACCGATGTTGTAGCGCCCCCGCGAACCCCGCTAGAAATTCAGGAGTCGCCTCACCTGTGGTCAAGCTGACCGCCCAAGCCGTGTGATCAGACAAGGTCAAGGCTTGCTTACATGCCGTGGCTGATGTCATGTCGGATTTATTGAATAAGATTAGTGTATCTCGCTTGATTAGGGTTTCAAGGGCTGGGGGGATATGAAGGCACGGTCCCTTGGGAGTGTGCAATAGTACGTCAGGGAGGGACAGCACACATATCGAGAGGTCTGCGGCTTGCACACTGCATCAAGTCAGACGGTCGGTATGAGTATATGACAAACACTAACGCTTTTCTTGCCCGGTCGATGCCAATACTTTCGACAAGGTCGTCGGTTGCTCGGACACCAGCTGTATCGGACACGATAACCGGAAGGCCGCCGATATCCAGTGACAACTCAAGAATGTCTCGTGTCGTACCTGGGATGGAGGTGACAATGGCAGCTTCCCTTTGGGCTGCCTGAAGATTAGTCCCTGATAGTCGGGTAAGATCCGAAGGGGAATACTAGCCTAGAAAATTTAACAGGCTACTTTTCCCAGCATTTGGAGGGCCGAAAATGGCGAGGCGGACACCAGAGCGGATAATTTCGCCCCTGCGGTGATCTTGTAGATGGCTTTGAATGCTCGCGAGAAGGTTTTGTGCTCGAGATCTGGCTGAAGATGCGTGATAAGATACTCTTTAGGTATTCGTAAGAGTCGAACCTTCGTCATACACTCCCTCCTCGATGTCTTCGCCTTCGCCAAAATCAATGAGAGCTTCCACGTTCGCAAGGCACCCAATGATCCCGGAACGCAAGTCGTCATATTGCGCTCTTACGATACCCTACGTTGTCATCACTGAGATTGTAATCATGTGGAGAGCCATAGGAGGGTTATCGCACCCCAGCTGCAACCATAGCAATGCGTCGCTGAGTTTCTGTTTCGGCATTGATGAGGTCTTTGAGCCCTTCTACTTGAGTGAGATCAAGTCTCCCTCCAAAGAACGCACGACGCGTAAATTCACCCGCTTCGGCGGGGCGACAGAAGGGTAGTTGTGAGAGTGCACCGAGCGCAGATGAGATGATGGCACGTCCAGAATGCAAATGCAATTCTACAACATCCTCGGTTGTGAATGACCGCGGTCCTGAATACAAAGATGTATGAGCATAAAATGTTTCAGCCAACGCGCCTATATGCTGACCTTTGAAATAGACTGCTAGCCCATCATCTAGCGGTTTAGACTTGTTAAAAGGGTGCACTATGCGACAGCGTTCCATTTTCCATGGCTCCGGGGCTTTCTGCTTTGAAGTCTTGACCATAGAGTTCCATACAAGCAGCGCATCGGGTCCCGATATTCGAATGACTGCTACTCCACCCTTTCCCGGAGGTGTGGAAAGAGCATAAATGGTTCGTCGTTGAGTGTCTGACGCAACAAGGTCGACTTGTCCGGTTTTAGTCGTCAAGGATCGAGAGTATCGCGTTGGAGATCGCGTTGAAGACAAAAAGCAAAGAAGAGGACTGGATTGTTGGACTGGTAATTGCAAGGAACGGAGCATAAACAGGGTTATACGAGTCTGCTAGTGCCTAGATGGGTCGTATCCCGAATCGTGACATATGACAGTAACACGTGACAGTAGCAGTTATCACTGCTGTCACTGGAAAATGTTTCCACTGAAAAAAGTGTAAAAGAAACATGTTATGCCATTTCTTTGTCAGCTCTTTGTTTTGGAAAAAGACATTTTCCATTGTTTAATATCTGTTTCACCCTAAAATCTGTGCACTAGAAATGACATGACATGTTTCTTTTTCACTTTTTCCAGAGGAAACATCATTGGCTGCCAGCAGTGTATATATGTAAGACTGATTGGGGTTTGCGATAAGTATTATCACGTGTTATGACTTTCAAAACGGGTTGGGAGTTTCAAAATCCGGAATACTAAGAGATCGCGGACATGGCTGATCCTTTGAGCAATATATTAGTTGAATACTAGTACAACATAGTTTACCAGAAAAATGAAGGGATTCATGTCTATCTGGTTTTCGGTATAGTCAACAAGAACAGAAACTGGAGTAAATCTGATCCAAAGAGCTCCAGGTTTAAGTTGCAGAGGGAAAAACAGTACCAAAGTCCGCAGAAATCATGTAGACCTCTTAAAGAAGTAATATTCATAATTTGAGAACATCCCGAGTTGTGAGACACGAGGGATACAAGGAACTAGTCACGCATTAAATCGCATCAATCACATTGTTATCGGTGCATCTTGAGGCCGATTTCTCTCCACACGCAAATTGAAAGTTCATATAGGCGGGTGTTGTAATGAAACTCGAAGACAGCTTCCAGCGGGGTCGAACCCTTTGTCACTATCATATGCAAAGAACCTCAAGAGACATCCAATCCTGCAGGTCATCCGAATCGAAAGAGCTCAATTTAATTAGTGAAACAAAAAAGCAGGAATCGGGCGGGAATTCGCATGGATGTCACTGGTACAGAGATGTCGACGCGTCAGAAGCTTTATTGTAAATGTCTACAGTCTGCTTTGACTTCAAGTAATATATATTTAAATCACTCTGAGATAAGATGAGCCATAAGCTTCCCTCCTCGAGTCGACGACAACTAGTTGGAATATTGATGAACACTAGGTTGTTTTTTTCCAGCACATCCAGCCTTGTAGGACATATCGCGCGGATACCAGGCTGAGCATTTGAGTACCAAAAAAAGTATCTTATAGTCCCAAACATCAAGCCAGTCATAACATGTACTAACTTAATGAGAGAACAGGATTACTCGTTGTATTTGACACATGATGTGGCCTCGTCATCATTCAGAAAACTTACAAAATGTAAGTATTACACGACAGGTTGTCACAGTATTGTTCACCCGTGCAATTATATATGAGTGGGCTCTGAGAACGTCGCGCGCTCACTGCACGTGCCGGGCGAAGTGGCGTTCCCACGGGTGTGTGTTGTAGGGTTTCCCCAGATTTGCATCTACTAGACTCAGCGATCCTTCTTATCTACTAGACTCAGCGATTCTTCTTAACGACTTCAAAACACATCCACAACCATGGGTCAATCACGTTTGTATTGCCTGCGATATTCACCAACGTCTGTATCCTCTGATAGCTCACACTAGCATCTCAATTTATGGAGGACATGGAGAAGCGGTCCAATTGTAAGTCAAAAAATCAATCTAACGTTTCTCCACTGATGTGGGATATAGTCACTCAAGCAGAACTTGAGCGGCTGAAGAAACGATTTATGAAGCTTGATAGGTTCGTCTGACTTCCAAATCGTTTTTGCTCGGGACGTTGACTCCACTGCAAGCGATGGCTCAGGATCCATTGACCGCGATGAGTTCCTCCAAATACCCCAGATCGCCACAAACCCCCTCGCATCACGTATGATTGCTATCTTTGACGAGGAGTGCGTGCCATCCTTGTTAAAGTTTGACGTGCTAAATAATATCGTTCCAGTGGTGGAGGAACAGTGGATTTTCAAGAGTTCGTGGGTGGCTTGAGCGCTTTCAGCAGTCGAGGGGGACGAGAAGAGAAGCTCAGATGTATGTCGCTATATACTTGTGATGAGGTCTTCACGGATATGACACGAGACGTTTGTTTCCGTCAGTCGCATTTAAAGTCTATGATGTCGATAGGGATGGCTACATTTCGAACGGAGAGCTATTCCTGGTGTTGAAGATGATGGTGGGGAGCAATTTGAAGGTATGTTGAGAACTATCCGTGATGGATGGGGCCATCAGCTAATGTTCTGTGTCACAGGATCAGCAGTTGCAGCAGATTGTGGATAAGACAATACTTGAAGCAGATAAAGATGGCGATGGCAAGCTCAGCTTTGACGAGTTTGCACAGATGGTGTCAAATACGGTATGTTGCTGTCTTATGTACTCAAAATACGACCGTCTATACTCATGCTATTTGTAGGACATTGTGAAGCAGATGACGCTAGAGGATTTGTTTTAATTCTTCCATTTCGCCTTTTTATACCCTATCACACGTGCTGGGATCATCTGTATTTCAAACTCTGTATATGCTATATCACAGTAAGAGTCCGCAAATGGTGTTCAAGACGAGTGAGGGTTTGATAAAAGTATCTCTAAACGAAATGAGAAAATAAATAAGATACCGCATGAGTCCAAAAAATTACAACAAAAGGCGATGATGTCGAGATGTATGTAATGTACAAGAGAAGAGAGATGTAGCTCAGTATCTAAGCGATGAGCGGATCACGATGATATCGGGCCGATATTTGCCGAGTCAGTTGGGATCTTGATATTGGATGTAAAACGCGGAGAATGAGAAGACCGCTCGCTACGTCGGCACGCGAGAAACACGAGGGGCGAGATCTGGAGAGATGGCGAGAGTGGACTATGTGGTGGCTCAGGGTAGCACGATGAGTGACAGAAGAATGATCGGCAGACAAGTCACAAAAGATGCAATCAGGGTCTGCCCATCATTCCAGTGCTGCCAGGCGTCTTTCAGTAATCGAAAGCGGATGATGCAGTGACAAGAAAGGAGTGAGTTTCAAGGGAGAGCGGTGCAGTAGAGACATTGCCAAGACGGTCTCGGTCTCGATGTGAAGAGGCCGCAGAGAAAGGAGAGTGTTGTGGGATTTTGCCGAGTTCTGCAAATGATGAATATGTAGGTGGGTTCTGGCGCTGAGCTTGCAACTGCGCGAGGTAGAAGGGGTCGGTACTTGCGAAAGATGACGGAGATTCAGATGATGTCTGGTTGTTGGACGACAGATGAGTTGTAGGCCGTGATGTTAACGGAAGCGAGAATTGTAACATAGAAGAGTTGGGAGAGTGGGGGAGGAGGAGATCTTCAACCATGCGTTCGTCCTCTTCCATATCGTCGACGGCCCAACTGGGGCCGGCTGCAGCAGCCTGAGAATCAACAAACTGGGTGAAGTTTGTAAACGTGGGGGTATTGCACGGCTGTGAGAAGGATGTCTTTCGGGAAACCCTCTGGGGGTTTGAGGAATGTGCGACAGACGAGGCAAAGAGGGTTTTTGCCAACTGGGCCTTTGAGACAACGTCAGTAAATGTGAGCACGTGAAAATTTGGGAAATACCTGGAGAGCAGCGAGATCCAAAGCCTCCTGGCCGACGTGGCTTGCACTGAGGGAGTTGGCGAGGTCGTCTATGGAGATGCTCATGGTTGTCCGGGAGGGAGGGAGCCTAAGCCGGTACTATCTATTAAAGCCAAAATTCGGAGACAGTCCAAGCACGTGAGTCCGGTCCGGTGTAGATTCGGCTTCTTATCAACTATCATACTTTTTAGTCCCGTCTCCTTTATGCCCCGAGCCACGGCCCAGGGCTATCTAGATTTCTCTTCGCTCCCAACTAGTCCTTCAAACATCTTTTCGTCCATTTCTAGAAGCTGTCGGTACTCATTCTGGTGTGTATGGTTAGCACTCATGACATGAGATTGTCGATCGCCTAACCTCCATCATCACACATTGTCCAAGTATGTTGCACGTGTGTCTCAAAGCAGAATTCAAACCGGCTGGAAAAACAAGAGCCTCGTCATCGTCACGTCATACTCCGCAAAATGATCCTACGGCTTGTTTTTCCAGAGTCCCTCAGGGTAACCCAGCATCTCGCCACCGCGTCTAGAATTGTTGTCTTCCATCGTGGAATACACGGCGTGCACTCTTCGATAAGAATTGACAATAACTGAAGCGAAGCGATCTGTATGTCGTCTGGCCAAGGACTCGCCACATTGGTCTTGAGTGGGTGCAACAACTGTGTGATGAGTGCCTGCATAGTTGCCTGTCATTTTCCAACCTTCCCACAAATAAAAATGCACAATCTCACCTTCAGAAATCTCGCGTTTCCTATCTTTAATGTGCGAAGGAGAGGCGGAAGCGCCCTAAGCGACGCAAGGATCACATCTGGCCTGTCAGATGCGTAAAGCCAGACACCGCGGATAACGCCTTCTCCAAGCAAGACACACAACTGGTCGAATCGCTCTGAAGAACCTACTTCTGTCGTGAGCAATGTTAGCGTTAGATAGGCGTCCACAGCAGCCTCGATAAGCTGAGGAGTCTCGGTATCGTTGAGCTGTGTCAGACAAGTATTGAGGGACTGAAGGTACGCGCTTAGTTTATTCGGAGAAACATCAATTTCACATTTCAGTAACTCACCGAGCGAATGAGCCCATCCACTCCTGTCCGCCTCAAGAGCTGACTTGGGACCTCCCGAAGCATCTCCGAAACTATCCCCACACCGCGTAACTTGTAGTGTGCTTCAAAGTCATCTAGCAGTGCCATCACGGGGGGAATGGCTAAATGCCATAGGGTCTCGTACCAATCCCGCTACAAGGCGCGTCAAACGCGTCTTTCACTAGTACAAATAAGAGAAAAAAGACGTACATGGATGTGTCTTATACACCACGACACGAGATTCACGACTCCTGGCGCTGCCTTCCACGTTTGATCATCATAAAAGTCATGAGTAGCCATCGGTCCGCCTGCAGGCCGCGGAAGCTTGCGACCAGAGGCATTGAGGTTTGGGTGAGGGTTGAATTGGAAGAGAGGTTTGACAGTGTGATCAAGGATTTGTGTGAGCTGGGATTGCGAAAGGTCGTCAAAATGTCGCAGAATTCCTGTCTGAACATAAGCCGAGTCTCATAACGCCGCTTCCTGCATACCTTGAGCCGTAGTCCGTCCAATCGGTGTTACCCATGAATCCTGACCGTCAAACGAAGCTGCTGCCTGGATGATATCAGCCGGGTTGGTTAAAGACAAGTCCAAGCTCTTTTGGTTTAAAATGAGTTCAAGTTCAGCGAGGACGCGCTCAGCAGAACCTTTCCATTCGTCGAGGTGAACCAAAGCAGAGTCCTCCGTAATGTGTTGAATACGTGCATAATCTGCTGGTACCCGCAACTTCTGCAGCAAAAGCTCGAGGTTTTCCGACATTATACTATGCATGAGAAAGTTCATATAACTCACTTATTGATCATATGTTGTCATGATCTATTGACTCAAATCCTAATCTAATATCCGATCTGTCTCTATCCGTTGTCTGTAAATTTAAAGGAGTTAATTATTCATGGAACCAGGTACATATATAGACCATCATCCATGAAACTACTCGTCGATATCCTCCTGCATGATAATCTTCATTCTGAACTCTCCAACATCATCCCGATCAGAAGCTGCCCATGCAATGTCTTCGTCCTCTGCATCCAAACCGTCTAGCAGGATGTTGCGTCGTGCTGTGTCCTCCACAATGGTGTCGATGTCAACTTCCTCGTCTTCTGCCTTCATCTTGCGCTTGATAATTTCTTCCTCATCCTCCTACAGAAACTTCATCAGCGGTGGTTGCTAGCAGAAGAAATAAGTTTCACAATATCAAACTCATCTTCCCTTTCGTCATACTCGACATTCTCGTCTACCTCCTCAAAACCCCCTGCGAATGCGCCCCATCGTTCTGGATTCGGACTATGCCAGAGGAGAACGTTGCCTTCTTTTGTTGTCGAAACAATTGACGATTTGGAAGGATGCCACTTAGGGGAGTTGAAAGACTCTGTGGACAGATCACGAACGGAAGGGACTGACATGGATATCGACAAGCGGCTCCCGTCCGCCGTCAAGGGCACTTGCAAACTGGCCATCATTTGAGATATCCCAGATGTAGATCTTATGACTAGCCGTGTCTGTCGCGCCTTCGTTCCACCTTATAATCAGCAATACGGTAATCGGAAAAGCATGTGAGTGCACCCCCTGCAAGCCATTCCCCATCAGGACTGTAAGTCATGCCATGCCATCCAGTCTTGTTGATAGGATCGTGAAACCGATGAGTCGGCTCGAGCTCGTCGTCGATGAATTCACTCTCAGATGTCAGGGTTCTGTACATGGGAAGGTTGAATTGTCGGAGTATCCTGTCCGACGAATTGGTAACGAGTCGGCTTCGGGATCCAACGCATTATTAATTAGCGCGATGCGGGGGCGAGATATACGATTTCACCGTCCGGATTTTGCAAAGGCAAGGCCCTTTATAGTTCCTACTGCACCGCTAATCTTGTGGCGCGCAACCATCTTGAACAGACCGTAAGTATTACCACGAGAATGATGATAAGATGACGTACCACTTTCGTTCTAGTATTGAAGACGAGGACATAACCTAAGGATGTACCGATGAAAATGAATTTGCCTGAAGGATCAAAGCGAGCGACAGTCATGCTAGAACTACTTGAATGAGAGGATAATTCGACAGAGGATGAATGCTGGGAACTAACCGTGACCGGCTAGATTGTCCATCTTCCTGCTGTTCAACCTCGCATAATTCGATACGAGACCGTGAATTTCGTCGAAGATCTTCAACGTAGGCCTCGCCGGAGCCTAGCAAGGCTAAAACAATATTACTCAAGCGACAGTCGATGAAACGCACGTAATTACGAAGATTTGCCAGGCGCACCTGTTCCCGGGGTGAAACGACGCTGATACGACAGGACCATCGAAGCGAATCGTTGTCATGCGCTGTATTGGGTCGCACTGAGAGGCCAAATCCCACTTAATGACATTCCAATCCTTGGATGAAGTTATGATCCAGCGAGAGTTAGATGACCAACTGAAATGAAGCGTTGAACGGAGCGTGATCAGAATTTCTCAGAGAGTACGCACTCGAGGCTGGTCACAGCTTTAACGTGCCCTTCTAGTGATCGTATACGAGCTCTGGTTTCTAGATCCCAGACGGTAGCCGCACCGTTGGATCTGCCGACACCGAGGTATCGTCCTGATGGATCAAAGCGGGCGAAGGCAGCCGAGGCAAACAGTGAAGCCTGAACGGCCGTTGGGTGGGTAAGGTTGAAGGGATCTGCATGGCAATCAGTTGCAGGCTTTTCCAGGTTTACCAAAAGAACTGACTGATCAGCGACTCGTTCATTGTGGACGCAGTTCAACAGAGGCTCACATAAGCAAACGTGGGAGGGCTTACAGTCCTTTGCGATCATTTGTGCACAACCAGCATAAAAATTGATCAGTCTGTAGTGTATCTTTCAGCCATTCTACAATGATTTATGCCACGATAGTTGTACAACGAAACACGCCGACGCATAGTAAACTGGTATCTGAACCAGGGGAAATCAGCATCTGAATGTGCAGCCTTGGCTGGATGGGTTTTAAAGTAGGGTTAAGTTGATGTGCCGAGTGTGTATTGGGTATGGGCAATGGGTGCGGGACGTTTCGTGTGCGGGATAATGTCGAGGAGGGCTCCACCGAGGAGATGGGAGATGGGGATTGTGTTCAGGGGCAACTTGGAAGTGCTTGGTAGCTTCAATGTACATTACAATATGTCATAATCCATGATCCCGTGGAATCAAGCAATGTTAAATTTTTGAGGAGCGAGAGATATCGTCCAGCAACTTATAGGATGCCTCAATCTCCTCCCCGCCATTACGAGACCAAGTAACCCTCGTGCCATGCATCGAACCCACAATTAGCTGCTGCAGAAGCTGAGCTCATGGATTCTGTATATGAGCTGGTACGTCGCAAGCGGATATTTGGAGGTGCACCAACCATCAAAGATTTGCTCGATCCCGTCGAGGAGAACAAGAATCCCGATTTGGCATACAGATTTGAAGGTGGTGATGCCAAAATTGTTGCCACTGTACAGCGTGAGATTGCAGAGAAACAGGGTGGCGAGATCGAGAACTCAGATGACGACGAGGATGAGGATCCTGACGGCGATTGCTCAATTGCAGAAGTCATTGCACTTTGCGAGAAGCTTGAGCGGCAGTCTGAAGTATGGGAATGCTAATTCTTTTCTTGGACTCCCTCAGTGCTTACGTGGGTTTTGAGCTCAGCTGAGGTGTATGCAGATGAAGAACAGTGTACAATCCAGGTTGGATACTTCTATTCAAGCTCAGTAGGTACATAGATGTTGAAATCAGCAGGTTTTTGCAGGTTTTTGCTAGGTATTTCAATGTCACGATGGACTGATGTTAACTGAGTCACAGTTGTCACATGGTGTGACCAATTCTCAAGATGCATAAATCCCATAATGCATAGCCTTAAAGGTAGTCCCAGCATTATACATTATGACATATTGAAAATGTGTTTGAGGCCAGCTCATGAGGAAAGTAGTGTTTGGAAAGACCCACCTTTTTGTTTAAGTGAGCAGAC
>JABFYK010058289.1:12910-33749 GCA_018849495.1 Termitomyces sp. T123_Mx157 | reverse complement strand
GAGTCTCCTCATGGTCTCGCAGATTTGATCTTGCCCGCGAATCCTCTCCATGTGCGGGCGACTCCGATCCAGCAGTGATAGACATTGCAACTCATTGTGCAGCATAAGCCTGGAAAACGAGCCTCTCGTGGGGACTTTGATGAGATACGCTGGGATAGGGGTGAGCATTAGTTTGAAATTGACCTTAGGTAGCCAGCTGACGTCGTGTATAGCATACGTCGCGTGATTTAACCGCCCATACCGCACGGATAGTACGCACAGTGGTCCAGAAGCCCAACACAATGGATGAAGCGGAATGAATGGAGGAAGAATGAAGTGTAGCAGTGAAGGAAGAGCAGGGATGACAGCACGCGCCGAGAATAAAGTATATACAACCTGTGCACGCATATGTAAGGCGCAAAGAGGATTGAGTATTAATGAGCAAGGTAAAGAACTATAGAACGCGGAACGAGGAACGAGGGACAAGGGAACCCACACCGGGCCTAGAGAGGGTGAGTTACAGTGCATCTAACTAGACGTAATACGCCAAACTTGTGACTGGAGAAGCCCTTGGCTAGAGAATGAACTATACCCATGGAGCCCTAGATCTAGAAAGAGAAGGTAGGGGTTTGGGAGATTGAATGTGAGATCTGGAAGGGCATGCATGGAGCATGGTTAAGCGAGGCAAACGCATTACGCAGACCGGAGAAGAGCAGCTAATATCGGGCGCAGTCCAAGTAATACAAAAACACGGCAAAAGGAGCAACGATATGTGGTCATTCTAGTAAAGATGATGCAAAACAGTCACTGCCTTCGTTACGATCCAGGACACAACGCTTGGAAGGGCATGATACGGTATTACTGATGGATATTACGGGCATGAGGTCAAGTCCGTCAAACACAGTATAGAAGACGATTGAACCATGAGGTAGTAGTATATTGGAGTATAGCATAGATTTTCATCAGGCCGGATGTCCCTGGAGATGATCGGATGAACAACTCACCAGCAGAAGGAGAAGAAGCCTAAGATCGTCCATCTGAAACGCGTAGGCCGCGAACGTCAAGTTTAGGAAGGGATGAAAGATCTTCATCTTGGAATCCCATGAAGGGGAACTCAAAAAAGACGAACATGGCACCTGGCACCTCATGAAATGAGGAACTTGGGGTCGACACAGCACGCTATTATATTGGAGTCGATATGGAGAAGGTTTCTGAAATCTCAGACATCCTAGCCCTGAAGCAGGAGCACAGCCAGATAATAGTTCGAGTTATCGTCATGATCTAGTCGTTTTCGAAAAACTCAAGATATTTCACATACCAAGTTGAATTTTGCGCGTGTGAGATCGGAAACTAGTGTAGAAAAGCATCACTGGACGAAGATGTCATATATGGAAGTAGATTATCGTAATAAAGACAAAGAGGACGACCTGTCGATAGTCGTAAGCGGTAAACTGAAACCGATCCACAGATTTGTATTGATGAGAGTCAGAATGGGTCAATTGAAACAAGCTGGTCCGTACCTCTTTCAAGCGCGGAATAAATGACAGACCTTTAAGTTTGAAGTCGGTTGTTGCGTCAAGGGGTTTCGGGAAAACCGCCGTAGAGCAATGACTGGATTCTACAAAGTAAAAGTATGTCCTACACCAGGTTGGATTTCCGAAATCCAGGTGCCTCGAGGGTAATTGCAGGTGTTTGCCTCGGTTCAGACAAAAAATGGAGATAATTCACGCCGATAGATGTGAGCCGGCGACTTTGATAGCCTACATTACCCAAGTTTTCCAAAGCTTGAAGAGCAGGGTTGAAAGGGGGCGCCGCGGACGACGAATACTGGACACAGGATGAGCGGTGTGTCGGACTGAGATCGTCAAAGTGCAGTTCCTCAAGACGTAAACCAACGTCGAAGCACGTACATATGAATAAAGAAATAAGCAAAAACAATCTAAAGGCCTCGTTTTGCTGCATGAGGCCGCGCTGAATGACGGTGAGCTCAATCGAAGAAGTAATCAGTTGATCCAATGAGTTTGAGCTTCAAGTTGAGGCCTTTGATCTTGATGAGTGACTTGCGTTGGCAACGACCAGTTTCTCAAACCAAAATTACGAGAGAATATAGATAGGCGATTATTGTGCTGCTGCAGAAACCCTTGTTTAATCTGCAGAAAGAAGCTGAGGTTTTGGGAAGGTTTTTTCAATTTGGAGATATAGCCTGGTCACGGGGTCGGTCATTGTAGCTGATCCGGCCGGTCACCCTCGGGTCACGATATCCGTCACCACGGAAGTTCTCCTTTCTCCAACCTTTCCTTTCATCATCTCCTCGGGATCGGCCAACAAACTACGAGGTGTTGCAAGGCAGACCTTGAACGTAAAATGACCTATGATTTTCTCCCCTTTCGTGATACGTAGCCACCCGGAGCTGAGGTCGAGGCGCACTGAGCCAGTTGTCCTTCCTGCTCCTTGAAGACGGTTAATCGTCCGGAGAATACGGGAATAGAAAAGGAGTCCTGGAAGGTCATAGAATATCTACGACCTCATGCACCCACTTTCACTATGATCGCCTTAGCGGTGCTGATACAAAGCGGAAAGGCAACCTTTGGTAATATTTTGGTTTAAGTTGGGAGAACGCGATAGCGCATTGTATATTATGGTCTCAAGATCTCCATGTAGGTAATCTCTCAACCCTGGAAGAGCATCCATCCACCTCACTCCCTTGCTCGTATACACTGGTCTTCTTCCCGTTTGACTCGTAGGGTTGCTTCTCACCTGCCCCAACAAGCTTTTGCAAAGCTCGAGGTCACAATCAGGAAGCCGCGCCCCGAGCGTCGAGGGAGGATCCACCGAAGGCTCATAATAAGTTTGTCTATACGGGGTTACATTTGATGAGAGTCTCGTAAACTAGATCCTTGGGAAATACTAGATCCCTGGGCATAGATCCACGGTCTCCTCGTCCGAGAGCGTTCAGCAAATACATAAGGGCAGACGACGATGGTATCTTGCCAGCAAAGCCACGACATCGCACAGGCGGACTCACTCCACTCCCATGTCTATTACTCGCATCGCACTTCTCACTATCCAGGCGGTATCCAATCACTACGCGTGTACGCCACCGAACCCTACCCCAGCCAAGGGTCGCTACCACACTGAGGAACTCTTCATCCTTCAGATTGCACCCCTGGTGTTCAAGGCATGTCGTAGGGCTATCATCTATGATTTACAATTGATAATTCCTTTGAACAGATTCATCAATACCTCGTATGGACCTGTGCGTTCTTCGAAACGATTTTCTACCTGTGCACTATATCACCTATCACCTCTCCAATCCCAATTCCCACTTCGACTCTCATCTGTCCCTTCCCACCGTCCCATCCGCCCATCTACACCACTCCACTCTTCGTGATTGGCGTGATCGCTGTTGCTCTTGGTACTTACATCCGCCTCGACTGTTTTCGCACTCTCGGGCGCCTCTTCACTTTCGACCTCACCATCCACCCCAATCACATTTTGGTGACACAACGATTCTATTCATACGTTAGGCACCCGGCTTACACGGGGTCTATGCTTGTTGTCGCCGGGCTTGCGTTCTCTCACCTTTCCAAAGGTGCATGGCTGACCTCGTGTGGGCCGCTTAGGATTCCTGGCTCGGCGCCTCTCGTATGGGCAGCATGGTGGGCATGGACGCTTTCCGTTGGGATCAGTAGAGCACAAGCTGAAGACAGCCAGATGAGGAAGCTATTCAAGGAAGAATGGGTCCAGTATGCCATTAATACCCCGTGGTGGTTTTTTCCTGGTATGTACTAGACAGTCTTAACGGTGAGTTTTGCTTCCTCCGTGTCGTTATCGTCCTATGGTATTCATGCTGTGCTACCTTTTCTTTTGCTTAGACCTGATCGGCATCGCAGACTGCACTTGCGCCAATCTAGAACATTCATATCAAAAAATGCCTCACTGAGCATTGACGACATAGTATACGATGACTCCCCAAACGAACTCTTCTTACGCTTATTTCTACGGACCAACAAATACTTTTCTTTCTTTACATTCCATCTGGATTCTTGCCTTATCAATCACACACCTCATGCGTCGTCATTTTGGATCCAAATCCTTCTAGCCGGACACCCAACATGTACTTGTATGATAAATAGAATATTCACTCGCATTGGACCGTTCCTCCTATCTCAGATCCAGTAGAGGCTCTAACTTTCAGTGCATCTCGTAATCTCCGTTTCATTTCCTTTTGTAAAATCAACCTCTGCTTCGTCATTTTCGCTCTGCTACTGTGACCCTGACAGTTACCATATATATTCCATCAAATTCTATTCCTGAACCTTCGAGACGTATGTACTTACAAGCTCGATCTAGAATTCAGTTTTACTGGATCAATCAATGCCGTGCACACTTACGAGATTCTGCTAGTGACCTCGTTGCGATTCTTTAGTGGAAAAAACACACGGAGCTATATCTCAGTCAGCGATGACATGACGGGTGCGAATCGTCCATGTACATAAGGAACGAATCGAGGCAAACACTTCTGTCAGACGAAGCCGCCGGCTTTACACGAGCGAAGGTCTTGACCCACTTGAATTCGAGCGGGAATCCCAGAGTCTTAAGCCTATCCATTTCCTTCGCCCTCGTGTGTCGTGACTACCTTCTATCTGCTGCGTTATACAAGTTCCTCTCCCCTAGAATCCGCGCACGAGCACCTCTGAGTGGCGGCGGCGGCGGCGGCGACCTGGCTTCGAGGTCGGACTCGAGCAAGATTTAGGTTGCTTATTCTTCTCTTACTATCATAGAAGTCGTATGGCAGCGGGTCCTTGGCTTCGACTCAACATGTTCTATCACGCTGTGCTCTCGTTTGCAGCTGCTAGAAAGAGTAATAAGGTTTACGAGCAAAGAAAGCGTTAACAATAGTGCTAAGTAGTCTCGTGAAAGATGAGCAACGGCAAGATACTGAGCAGTCAGAATAGACTCATTCTAGAAAAGGCACATACATCAGGACGAACAAGAAACAACCCTACGGCGATGTTATCATTGAGTAAGAAGGATATTGTTACTCTCTACGATCCCATATTGAATTGTGCCAGTGTCTATAAACGTATCGTGACTCGAAGTATTGCCAAATGACGTTTCAGTTCGGAACAAGGCCGTGCCGATCATAAGTTTTACGGCTTGTGGTTGAGGCTTGAGTACACTCGGTATGCCTTGAAATGCTGCGAGGATTTCAACATAAGTCAGGATACTACCTGCAATGTCGATGATCACGCATCGAATATCTCTGAAGAGTAAGTATTCGTTCATGTGTATCATTTTTGAGTGTCTTGACAGGCCACAGATGGTCCACTGGCTATGGATGCACTTAATCAACACTTGATTGTTCAAAAACTCAGGTTGATAAGACTTGAAGCTTGAACTATTGGGGTAACAGGTGAATCAGTCGCCGTTAATCGATAGAATAAAGCTCCTATGTTTGATAGATTCAGTGCGTGAAGACATGTGGAACTATCGAAACTTGTAAAGGTTGAACGTACTCTCAGACGACGACCTTTGATTTGCATGGCGGGAACAACCATCAGAAACAACCCGATTACGATCCTAGGAATGCAAGGAATTATTCAAATGTAAAACTTCCATTGGTCATGTGTAGGTACTTACGCGGCTTCAACTCCAAATGTTTGGATGGCTCCATGTTTGGTCGCCCATGGTACTTGAAAGTATGCTACGCTGAAGCCTATAGGAAAGGCTTCTGACAATTTTCAGAGGATAGTGCTTCCAACGCGAACCTCCTAAAGTCCTCGCGAGATTTATGAGCGCGCTTATCTCCCCCTGTGGGGCTTGGTGATCCTAGATGTGTGGTAATAAACCAAAGACCTACTTTGTGCTTTGGAAAGCAATCATTGCAATACGCATAGACAGCGACAGTGTTTATCAAGACTGCTAGTACAACAATACCCCATCCCATGATGAGTGCACCGATACTCAAATGTTTTTCGAAGGATGCCCCAAGTGTGACGAAGCCGCAGACATACAGCGGCATGGCAACATAGCAAGCCCTGAAAATGACGGTCGATATCTCGCTTGTGCGAAGTGGAAGAAATGACGATACCAAAGGCGACTTTCAGCTTCGAAGACTCCCTTGTTCCGCCGGATACTCACGTTCATAATCCAGTCATTCAGGTAACGACCAATAAATTGTCCAATGATCACAGCGACCTACAATCTCGTGAGAAAAAGGTAGTCAATGAATACAGAAGGCACGCTTGCGATTGGTGTACCGTATCCACCTGCGATTGCAAATGGACCGAATCCGTACCCTACTGGGCGAGGTGATCCCAAGAACACGGGATTTGTCCCCTATAAAATACATTTTAAAGATTCCGTCGATCCATAAAATGCGGAGAATTGCATACGTTGATGCCAATGGAGAATCCGAAAAGCATAGCCTGATATTCTTATTGACTCAGTATGAGAGAGGGAGATAATGCCCACCTCGAACCAGAGAATCATCATGAGATGTGGTCGCCAGACGACATTGAGTGGAGAGAGAATGGATTCTTTCCATGACGGGCGGTATTTCGCCATCTTGACACCTGTGATGCCGATGAGAGTTTCTACCCGGTAACGCAATCCTCTAGTCGGATGCTCTGGGATGGGTTTGACGGTGCGGTCGTACATCCTGATCGGCGAAGTGACATATGGAGAAATCGGGTCAGGCTACTGCAAGGAAAGCTTACGTTTCCTCTCCAAACAGAACAATCACGAGTACCACCACTAAAATAAAGGACTTTGCTACGAACCGTGACTTGAGGAGTAGTGCTGATTCCGTGTCTCAGTCAGACGCTGAGAAGTTGACAAAATACGTTTCCTCACGCGAAAAAACCTGACAAACACCTCGTGGCTGGGTGGTTCCAATCAGCATACCACATGAGATTCGGATATGTGAATAATTTTACCCGTGAATATATTCAAAGTCGGTGCGAAAGTCGCTCCTGCGAGGAATGCCAAGGCGAAGACCTGCGACCAGAAGAGCGCGGGGAGCCGCCCGTAGCGTCTCATAAGCATGACAGCAAAGAGACCACCCCAACCTGCAGATATGGTAGGTATGCCTCGATGAAAATTATACATATATTGAACATTGACAGGTTCTGACCAAGCAAGAAGATACTCCAGCTGAAGACGTCTAGTAGCCAAAACTGGTTTTGTGGACAACAGTGGACAATGCACTTACTTCGAAGTCAAGTCGTTGATCACACCGGTAGTCGTATTATACTGTTTCGCCAACTCGAACAATGCGGCAGTACCTGCTGCTCTGTCAAAATGGCACCGACAACGCTTTGTAAGAGATTATATATACTCACCGATGCCAGAATCAAAGTCGGGAACAATGGCAGCAAGAGTAATGATGATAAGCTGACCAGTCTTGCGCCAGCTGCTCCAGTTCTGCGGGTCGTCAAGAGAATCGGTAGGTTGGGGCCACAGAACTTTGGTCCCATCCTTGGTGAGTTTGAGTTGAGAAGCAACGCTCTCTCCAAGCTCAAATTTCACCTCTCTGTGAAAAGAAGCTTGATATAGAGGTAGACAGCACTCAGTAGACTTACTGGGGGTCAATGACCAGACGACCAGCATTCTTCTCGTGGTAGGAGAGAAGATCAATCTCCGAGGAGTTGCTATTATGGGAGGAAGGATGACCGGGTGCCTCGTGGGCCATTAGATCTTTGTTGAGGGATATATGTGGGATGTATGGAGAGTTGAATATGTGCGAGCAGCGTGAACCAACCGAGAGAAAAGAGAAGGAAGATAGCGTTCGCGGATGAGACTCGTTATAGAACAAATGTTCTCATGATCACTGTCTGCTTCCTGCTCGCGGTATGTACAGAATTCGTGCTAGGTTGAGAAATTCATACGCTATATCCATTGGCAGGTTACTCATAAGTAAATCCAACAGCATAATGAAAACATGCAGAATGACTCAACAGAAAGATAGTGATTTCAAGAGCGAGAGAGAGCCCGGGTGAAACCTGAGAGAGATATTCCAAAAGAACCATCAGCCTTGTTAACCGTGGCACAAGTAATTCAGAATAGTCCTCGTAATGCTAGATCATTGATTGCCACTGATTGAAAAATGTAAGAAGGAACGTTTCCGGGCCGCCGGACCAATCGGAGTCGGTCGGTTTTCAGACTCGAGTTTAGTTTGTAAATTCACCAGTTGGATCCCGCGTTGTAGTTCCATCATTGACTACCACTACCATTGACGAATTTCATGTAGGCCGGCCAGTGGAACGAGCGGCAGAAATGGCGACCCAAGCCAACACAATCAAGTTGCAATTGCGAGAATGGCAAGGCAAGGCGGACCGCTAAGCAATGATTCAATGACCAACCCAACTATCTTACCATGCCCTAAGCACCCGAAATTCAGAACTGAGCTGCGGTGCTTCATCTATCTCTAATGGTTTTTGACCCTGAAACAGTGCGTAAGCTGATTTGGGGATTTAAGTTTACGACACGCCGTGCTCAACACAATTGTCTTCACCGGTCACCAACCAGACGTTGTGGTGAAGAAAATCCGCCAAAGAGATGCAGAAAAAGCGGTTGATCATGAGAGGAGAGGTACGCGTAGGGTCGCTTCAGACGGAATATTCTCAGCAAGTCGAGATGTATGCAGAAAAGAAAGGGCATACATAGAAATAGACAAGAGGAACAGCAGAGACAGAGAAGAGAAATGTAGCATGACCAAAGATAGAAAAGATGCACGTCGTTATACATGTTGTTAGATGTACGTTATATGAGGATATAGACACAGATGAAGTATCTGGATGGTTCAATGGGGTACGGAATCAAATTAGCCTCATGGACTGGAGATTCAGATCGACCGATCGGTTCGAGATGAAAAAAAAAAATCAGTGTGTTGTGCCAAAAAATAGGATGCTAAAATTTTTGACCTGTCATTTTGGCCACTGTACAAAAGTAGTGCTGATCATACATACTCGGGGAATATTCTTTGTGCCCCGCTCCAGCACTGCGGCTTCATGGGGCAACCATGCACTGACGGGTGATCGAACATATATAACTCTTGATAATAAAGCCTGACGATTCCTGAGCCTCTCCTCTTAACAATATGTTCCTTCGAGTAATCGTTACGTCTGTACTGACATCTACGCTTCTTGTGTCTGCTGCATCTACTGTAGGTCTCTCACGGGCCTCGGGCCCGTACTCTAAACAAAGTCCGCTAACTGTATTTGCATTTAGCTCATGCCGCTCAGCCAGTGCCCGGGATACGAACGCAAATGCTGTGCGTATATTGGATCTGTAAGTACAGAGTTTTGTCCATGGGGTATCCATAAGCATTGTTGTTGCCACTCATGCCTCATCGTCCTCAGTCCGACTCGCCAACTGTCAAGATGTGGCTTGAGAAGACGGGTGCTGCGAAGCTACTTGACTCAGTGGAGCAATCGGTGTATGTATGCCTTTCTCTGTTGATTTTTCAAAGAACCTTTCCTTGATGATTTCTTTGCCCCTCAGTGGCGTCATATGTCGCCGACGGCCTTACAATGGGTGTAACACATATACGAGACCATGTTGTGGCAGTGGTTACGATTTCGTAAGTCTAACTCTGCCGAAAGTGTTTCGAGTAAGCAAGTAGCCGATTCTGACAATCGGGATAAAGGATACAGAGGGCTATCTTCAACGTGCTTGCGTGCCCACGACCTACGAGTGATGAAGCGGGTAATAGTACTTGGCATCTTTGTGACTTTCTACCTAACTTCCTTCTTGAACAGAACATTTGAAGAGATCAGTGATGACAGTGGACCGTACACATGTATATACATCCTTAGGTACATAAATGCCTTTGTATAAGTCTTTCAACAAGATTCACAAGTCTGGGATTCTGAATTATTGATAAAGACCCCATCACCAGCGTGGGGTGCTCAAATTCCGTTCCCTCTTCCACCCCCCCCCCCAAAACACACACACACAGACCGTGACGTTCATCCTCGAAAAAAGAATCGTAAATTCCTTTGAAAGTCGAAATATTTGCAATTTGCGGCCCCCGAGATAACCGCGGGGTTTCAGACTTCGGACTCAGGATAGATTACAAAGGGAGCCATGTTTGAAATTCCTTCCGCCGCCGATCGTGTTCTATATAGGTAGTCGACGGAATATTAGAGTCACGGTGCGCCGCCGCCGCCGCCGCCGACTTCCAGCTCTGCTGCGTTCGACTATTGTGAAAATGTAAATTTGCAATTTTGTGCGACCCGAAGGATAACCAAGGTGTCAAGGGTCGGGTCACGACTTCGGACTACCTTAAACCCATTTCGGAGACAAGTATGCATGTAGATGGATGAATGCCAAGGGATGCAACGGGAAGACAAGGTGGCAGCGCGGCGTGCGCCACAGAGAAGTGAGACGTTGGACATTCATGGCAACATGCAAGGGGCGACAGAGAAAATGCTTAAATGATTGCCAGGATTCTTCATCCCCAACATCTGTCATTACAAAATGTTTCCTCGGGTCCTCGCTAGCTTTTTGTCGGTTGTTCTGGCATCCACTCTACTTGTGTCTGCTGCTATAGCCCCCCCTCCGGTTGTAAATCGTCCATCTACACATACACCGTCCACTATTCCGGAAAGTCAGTGCCCGGTAGACCACCGCCAATGTTGTGACCAGATTGTACGCGTAAGTAGTAAATGTGTTTTGTCCATGGTCATGCCCTGATAAGCATTGTTGTTGTTAATAATGCAACGTACTTAGAGCAACACGAAAACCGCCGTAGACGCGCTCATGTATGCTGGTGCCGCCCGCCTTGGTTCGGTGGAAGACTTGCTGTATGCGTCTCCCAGCGTTTGTTTGAAAGAGGCCTTCCTTGATTAATGCCTTCCCTTCAGCGGTGTCAGATGTATATCAATGAGGGATTACGGTGGCCGTTGCCCAGCACCATGTTGTAGTGGTACCCAGCTCGTAAGTCTGTCCCTCCTGAGGTATCCTAATACTAGCCAATTCTGACCATCGAAATCTAGGGTTATGGACGGTATACTATTCGGCGAAACTGCGTCCCCATTGTCGGCGCCTAGTATCTTCCCGAGCCCCGGCCCTCCTACCATGCTGATATTTCAGGAGATGATGTATTATTCTGCTGTTGTTGTACAAGAGTAATTGCACGCTACATTTGTATGCTACGTACTGAGATATGTGATTCATACCGTCGTTAAAATGCTCCAAATTTTAGAGAGAGAGAATTTCCCAAGACTGGATGAATGGACCGGGTTTCAACTTGAGCCTGAATGTGACCGATGTGTTTTTGTTCAACTGAGTTGCCATGTAAAGGGTGAGGATAAACACCGCACAACACGGGGAGTCTTCCACCCCCGTCATCGCCAAGTATGCAGCGCAACGGCCTCTCAGCGCGCCAGACGGCGTCGGCGAGCGCAACGGCAACGAGCACGGTAGTAAGTGCATTGCTCATTTCGTCATCACCTGCCATTTTTGCTTCCGCCGCCGATCGTGTTCTATAGTCCGCAGCGTCTCAGAGTCACAGCGCGCCGCCGCCGACTTCCAGCTCTTCGCAGTTGTCGAGCTCGACCGAGAATCCTTCCTCGTCGTCGTCGTCGTCTTCATCATCATCGTTGTCGTCTTCATCAGCATCGTTGTCGTCGTTGTCGTCGTCCTCGTCGTCATTGTGTGTCTTTCTTTCTTAATTGGTTCGCTGGCTAGTTACCAACTCACTTTACAGATCAACAACTTCATCTTCCAAGACCTCCTCGTCCAGCTCGACCTCGACGACGGGTTCCCAGGCTTCTGCTACCAGCGCAGCCAGCACTACGCACACCCAGCCAAGCTCGCTGACACGCGAGCGGCTCGAGGCCCTCGTTAGCAGGGGCAAGGGCAGGGAGCACAGGGGGCTGTTGGACGGCGAGGACTTTTTTGACGAGGATGAAGCGGGCGTGGGGATGAAGATGTATAGAGATGCGCGGAGTCTCGCGCCACCAGGACACGCACGCTACCCATCCGGCTCTGTATCGCCCTCGACTACATCGCGCGCAACGACTCCGCTCAGTATACCGCCCCTTGCGTTCGGCGCGTTCGAGTTTGGTGTGTTGTCCGATGCGAACACGGTTAAAACGTCCACATCTACGACGACACAAACATCATACACAGACCCATTCCGCCCGAGCTCTGCACACGACCACGAAGAGTCCGTGTACTTTGATCTTCCGCCGACGCCTGTTGGTCTTGCGATCACAACGCCGGCTGTCGATCAGAGTACATCGACCCCGCCTGCGCATGCTCTCTCAGGTTTGGGTTCAGGTTCAGGTTCAGGTTCTACAACCTCAACTTCGACCACGACCTCATTTGCCTCCGCACTCGCATCTCCAACCCCACCCTCGCCCACCTTGCAACACACTCAGCCTCAGAGTCCGCGCTCAGCCTCCCCCACCGTCACCGTCACCGCCGGCCCAAGCTCGCCAACACAGCACACACACCCGCCATTGCAGTCTGTGCAGTCCCTGCCCCCGGGTGCTGCGCCGCCGAGGAGGGGTGTGTAGGGCCCCAAGCGGATGTGTAGTGCCTAGAGCGAGGTGCCTAGAGGTGGGAAGTAAGTACTAAGCTGTGGAGATACGGACTCGGACTTGAATCTCGTAGCAAGCACGATGCGGACACGAGGACGAGGACGAGGATGAGCATGAGCACGAGTGTGTGTTGTCATGGTGTGAGTTGACAGAGTCAGTTAGTAAGTACGTCATTTGCCATTGAGGAACGCAATGAATTCGAAGAAGGAAAAGATGGCTCGGACTCGGACTCGGACTTGGAGTATGTATAGAGCGTATATTGTTAGATTCTAGAAATGTGGCTATAGTATTAGAATGGAACGAATATGAGTTTTGTGTGTGTGCGCGTGTAATATTGTGTAATTGGTAACGGTTGACATATGTTGCGGACGTTCTTCGAGCCAAAAAACGGGCAAAGAACGAGAAAAAAAGGTATTTAGATATCGAACATGTACAAACCAATGACGGGGATCGAACCCGCAACCTTCGCCTCGCAGCATTCTGGCATATCTTTATAGGAAAGCGATGCTCTACCATTGAGCCACATTGGCTTTAGGGTCGCATGAGTAGTTGTTATAACGGAGGGGGCCAGGCCGGTAGCAAGAGTGAATTGTACTATAAAAAAAAAACGCGACGCCGAAGCAGCTCAATGCGGAGTACTACACAGGGAAGGTGCATCGAGATATCAAGTCAAACTAGATAATGCAAGAGCCCTGGGACAGATATCGTAGATAGGCAAAGTGTCCACTCTACAAGGGTAGGACTAACATCATCGAGATGGAAGTTTCTGAAGACTGACTTCCCGTTCTTCCATTGGTTCCGTGAAAACACGGTTTGAACTTCAAAAAGACACGAGCAAATTCAATGCAAGGCAACCAATGACGGGGATCGAACCCGCAACCTTCGCCTCTATGGTGATAGGAAAGCGATGCTCTACCATTGAGCCACATTGGCTTTGGAGATCTGTCTCGGGCGGCGGTAGTTGTGAAGGACGAGCGAGTATTTAACGTATAAGCGAAGGAGTGCGGCTGAAATCAAAAGAAGAGTTCTATTGCTTTTACTACAACCAATGACGGGTATCGAACCCGCAATGCAACCTTCGCCTCAGATTGACACATCTGTCGGCAGGGGTAGGAAAGCGATGCTCTGCGATTGAGCCACATTGCTTTTGGTTGTTTGGATTCTTTTGAAGGGATGAAGTCAGGGTAAAAGCAGAACGATACTGATATGCATACCCGGAAAAGTTGTTTAACACAAGAAGTCTACATAGTATCAATGACAGGTATCAGAACCCGCAACCTTCACCTCTAAGCAAAGTTCATTCGAGGAATAAAAAAGCGATGCTGATGCTTAAAAATACATATGATAGAACCAATGACGCGTATGGAACCTCTAACTTTCGCCTCGAATCTAGACACCTTGAAAGATGGATAGGAAAGCAATGCTCTACCAATGGGCAACATTAGCTGTGGTGCGTATAGTTGGGTGGGTGGTGAGGAAAGGCGAAGGAGTACCTACGCACTGTGGCCGAACTCGTCCGGCGGGGGAGTTGTTCACGAACCCGACGAACACAGCCGAAATCAAAATTATACAAAGTGGCACCGATGTAAGCAGAACCAATGACAGGTATCGAACCTGCGCCTTCGCCTCGAATTACGATTTCTATGATGACGTATAGGAAAGCGATGCTCGACCATTGAGCCACATTGGCTTTGTGCTCGTGTGTGGTGGGCTGTGCGTGTGGAGATGAGGGGCAAGGGAGAGGGCGCGAGGACTGAAAAAGCTTAGAAGAGTGCGATGAATGCATATTGAACGTTGAATATTGAACTCTCGTCGAGAACCATGATGGTTTGAGGGTCATGCGATTGAGCTACGTTGGCGTTGTCCTGTACCTGATGGATATTGGAAGTTATAGGGATGCAGACGTCGACGAGGGGAGAGGAGGAGAGATGATAGAGAAATTTACACACAACGTTCGCGCTCAAGAGAAGGCCAAGTCAGATGCAGCGGGGGTTGAAACCGAATCACCGTTATTGCACGTCAAGAGGTGATGTACTTAGTCGAGTAACTCGGAGAGTATTTGTGCTACCTGGCCGCGTTGTTTTGTTCCTGAAAGACGCTAAATCTGTTTGTGGAGCGCGGGGTCGTACTACGACGGGATACGAACGAGAGGAGCGGAGAGGAGATGATAGAAAAGGAGGGGGACTATTAGTAAGTAGTACAGAGGCGGTTCCAAATCAGATACACTTAATCGCAGTGGGGGATTCGCGAACCAGAATGCACTGTTACGCATAAGTTTTGCGCTCAAGAGAGTCAAGACAGATGTGAAGAGAAAGGGAAAGTAATCTCAAGGAGTAAAGAAAGGGTCATATCATCCGGATCATGAGAGTTGAACCCGATATGCTCGAGCATTGGGCCACCTTGGCTTGTGGTGAGGTTTGGGGTAAAGGAGAGAAAGACGAAAAACGACTTCGCACGTGAGCAAATATATTGGAAAAATAATGTCAAATAAAAAGGTAAGGACAGATACCTTAATGCAAGTTGCGTATCTGTAAGGCAATAATCGCGATAACGAATCAAAAGGGCCTCTAGCACTAAGCGGCCATACAGAACTGGGCACAGCCCGAGTCATACTATGACTAGACTTGGAATAGTTCTACAGGCAGGATTGCTCAGGTTTCTCGTGCGCTCAAACCTTCGATTGCAATTCGTGGTTGTGCATCGATCCTGGAACAGCTCGAATCCTCCCTTTTGGCCTCTATATTTCAACTCAAACCCATACGCCATGGCTCTACAGGTTCATGATATATCAAGCACGTTCGTGACATCCGTTTGGCCAGGAGTCAAGATCCTGAGTTTTTGGGCACCTGAGAGCATTGGCAGTGGCTTGGCATACTCCTTTCCAGTACCAAGACACCAGCAGTAAAACTTTACTTCTGGGGCCAGTGATGTGCTTTAAGCGCCTTGACATGTATGCCGCTGGTGCCGGTTACAGATCTGTCTTTCCCGCGACTGTTCAACTGTTTCGTGTGCATCTCCTGATTGCTGACCTCATTCTTGCAAGCGCCATATACATTTCTGACGTCTAAATTTCTATATGCGCTTTCCGATCAATCCGTTGTATTTGAATCTTTGTGTCCTGAACGCCAGGTATGTTATCTGCACGTGGTACATCATGTTGTGCTATTGACATTTCATTTAAATTACACTTCTCATCCTACCATCACGATGCCTCCCCCTCCTTATGGCATGGCCGCTCAATCAGTCACGATGAATAGCACACCCCTGTCTCCAGAGACGGCCTCTTCATCCGCTGAACCTGCCGTCATGGAACCTCCTCCTCCCTCGCTTCCATCAACAGTAGACGAAACTCTCGCTCGATGTCCGAGGCATGTACCGGTTCTCATAACTTGGCTTACTAGTATATCGACCCTTTGTGAAGATTTCGAATATTGGTCGTGGGAAATGTAGGCACTCTCCAATCTCACTCAGTACTGACCATATTGCCTTGGCAGACAGGAGTGGGAAAGTCAAGCCTTATCGCCAACATTTTCAGTGTTGACCAAGATGTGAGCTCGTCACACGGGTCCTTCTTTGAACTCCACTTTTGACCGATTGCAACTAGCACATTGACATTGCTCATGGCCGTCCTGGAACAGCAGATATTAATCGCGAATACACGTCCGAGGATAACCCGCGGTTTGCGCTTCATGATAGCAAGGGTTTTGAGCCAGGAATGACTAATCACTGGGGGATTGTCGAGAAATTCATCCGTCAGAGATCTAAGAAGGGCCTCCCCGTTGAGCAACGACTCCATGCACTTTGGTAGCGATACGACAACTCTGATACAAGTATGACTCATAGATACTTCATTTATAGGTTATGTATAGAAGCCCCACGTTCTGGGTTACGCCTGATGCAGACCGCCGATGAGGAGCTCCTGAAGCTGGCGATAAACCGTAGGACTTGATTCCAGCTCCTGCGATCGATTTTAATTGACATAACGCTTTAGAAAAGATCCCCGTGATGGTGGTCTTTACCAAACTAGACCTCCTCTATAATGAATTCTTTTTGAAGGCCGCCCGAAACCAGGGCCAACAGAATAGCCCTAGCATTGACCACAATGAAGTATTAGAGGAGGCTCGCAGTTCCCTGAGGGTGTCAATTGAAGTGTTTCGGCAACAATTTGATCACCCCAGGATCAGACGTTTCTCATGGTCCAGTACAAATCAACCACTGAATTACGTTGCAGTCTCAACCAACCACAAGTTCCTCGGTATCTTTCATCTAGCATTTGTACAGGGTCGACCCAGAGTTGACATTTTCTCTCGATTCAGGTTTTTTGCATACACTCGAGGAGTTGACGGAGGTCACTCGAAAGTGTCTCCACACAGAAGAGACATTCATTCCTTGGGCCGTAGCACAGCGCATTGATCCCAAGCAGAAAGTTCAAACTTCAATCGAGTAGGTGTCTTAGTTGCCTCCGCATTCTGTTCTCATCCTGTTTCCATCAGAGAGGGTTCCAAGAGCATGTCTATTTACTCATCGATTTTTCAGCAAACTCACGATCTTTGCAGAATATTGGAAAAACCTGGCAAAGAGTACAGTATTCAAGGATCATGTTTTGAAGGACTGTTTATGGCGCATACATATGGACATTGTCAAGGTCTGGAATTTTCGAGATCCACAAGGGGTGAGTGAGCACAGGTTCTGAACAATGAGAAACTACTGCGTCCACTTGACACCTTTATCTAAGCTCCTCGCCGGAAAAGAATTCCATATGCAGATGCTTAAGTTGAATGAGCCGTTCATCCCTCAATCTCAAACCCTATTGTAAGTCTTTCAATGGACGGTAAGACCATTCTTGTAATAATCATCTGTAGAGACGCATTAAGGCATTTGCCTGTTATTGCTGCTCTGGCTGTAATATTCGGCCCAATTTTCCCCCCGTTAGCAATAGCACTTGGTGCAGCTGGCTTTACAGTGGTGGCAATCAACTTTTTGTTCACAAATTATCACGCAGCGTATGCAGTACCATGTAATTGAGATCGGATATCTACTGAACTATTCATACCTACAGCCCAGAGACAGCTCTCTATCTGGAGGCCTACATTATAGATCTCACACTCTTTCTCCATGAACTCTTTGTGACTGCACTGCAAATACAGTGGCAAAGGCCTCTCAACAGTGAACATGTGATGACAACTCTGGAGGACTTCAAAGGAATGAAGGCTCAACAGATCCACCAACTCATTCGTGACAATGCTCCTTCTATGCGCGACACACTTGCTGTTGAAAGAAGAAAGCGGAATATTGGAGACTTGATACGTGGGCACCTGGGAATGGATAGGTAATGGTTGGATAAAACAAAGTGGACTCACTTGAGGCATGGGTTTTCTGCTGTAACTTACCATCAATCTATACAATCTTCCTTTGCCATCCTTCGTTGATGCTTTCTGGATATCCTTGACATCTGCAATCCATTGAAGATTTGAGCATGTGGCATGCGAAGAAACTCTTTGCTAATAAGTCTTGATATAGCACTCACTGATGAGCATCTAAGCTAAAGCAGGAAATTGTTGAAACTGAGAATTATTCAGAGTGTATCGTTAACTTGCCCGAGTTGATACATACATGACTGAAGACTTGCATTCATGGTGGTTGCAAGAGCGGCATTACCAAGGTTCATTTAATTGGATTCTGGCTGTCAATTGTTTATTTGTACAAATGCTTATATGATGACTTCTGTCTATTATATTCTTATGTACAGGGCTACACTGCATTCTGAATGGATCAATTTTTTTCAGCAATCTGGGCTAAGCAGACAGCCAAGTTGATCTCTTTGATAGATGCTGTGTCCACTCACATCTACAATATCATCCTTGTCCTCTTCTTCATCATTGCACCTGCCTCAGCCATCTTTATGTAAGACCCCCCTCTCTTTGTTGTCCTTGTTGAGATCTCTTCAACTTCTTGGGGTTTTAAAGCAAAAAGATTCTACTCCACTATCAACATCTATTGCTCAGATCATTCCATTCAATTTCCTTATGCCAATAACAGATGCCTCAAAGCCAATGTTTCCTAAATTGGGACTCTATGTGATGTTCCAATGTCCATCAAGTAAGCATATTGAATAAGAACCAGAAAAAAATACCAGAAAAGTCCTTCTCAAGTGACTTGGCCTGCTTACTCTGCCAATAGACAATGATACTAAAGCATGCTTGCATAATGTTTATTACTTTACCCAGAGTCCTCAGCTACTTAGGCTGTTTCCTCCTATATAAAACTTGTCTCTGAGTTGGAGGAAAACCATTGTTAATTATTCAAAACTCTAATATTATGACATTTGTGAAAGTACATGACAAAAAATCTCTATTTCAGCAGTTTTATGTTCTAATAATATATTAAGCATAGGCCATTGTCAAAGTTTTCTGCCAAAAGCTCAATGGTGTCAGAGAAATGGTATGCTATCTAGCAACCCATGGAATTGTTTTCAACACTATCAAGGTAAAGCATACACAAGAGTATTACAAACCTCTTCAAATGCATATTATATTGTAGACTTTGGATTATTTATAAACTGATACAAATTTGAAATGGAAAATTGATATATTTATATTAAAGCCAAAAGTCATTTCTTATCAGGGCCTGCTGGGCATGCAACTTTGTCAGCTGGAAGTATTATTGCAAGAGTTGCTTAGGATGTTGTTTGGGTCAAGCTTGTTTCAAAGGATGTTTCTGCTGTTAGTAGAAAGATTGCACAGCATAGGCAACATGTCTTCATTGACAATACTTTGACATTATTGAAAGAAAAATATTTCATTTGTGGTGTTTATTCAGTCTGTACAGATCAGCACATATCCTTTGCCCAGTAGTATGTCACAGCTGACTCTATTTGCAAGTTATCTTGGAGAACAAACTTCTGATATGTTGTGGTTCAACAAAGTGAGCATATGAGATAGAACAGGTGCAAATTATGGCTTCTGGACAGTGGACAATAAAGCATGATATCAAGAATTTATGCAGAAGATTGGATGAAGGCATGCCAGATCAAAAGTTTCAGGGTACTTGGCAAATGAGAACTCAATCAAGTGAAATCAACTATTGTTATAAGAATTGGGAAGTTTTTTGATAACATATGTGTGAGGGGATGCTCAACACTGTGGGATAATCCTATCTCACAGAGCCAAGTGCTAAGAGATAAGCAGAAGTCTAGCAAGCAATACTGCAGGCTAGAGTCAGGCAGGGGTCAAAGCAAAGGCAGAGAAGAGGTGGCAACATGAGAGAGCTTACAGTTGGTTTGATGTGTGTTTTCTCAACTTGATTTTATAAGACTTTTATTATACAGAAATGCAGTTATCCCCTCTGCCAAAAACTGCCTTCATAAAGCAGTTCTGACCATAGCAGAGAGGTCATTTTGCCACCTATCATGAAGTGTGACCCTGAGATATGTATGTCTACTCAGGCACAAACATTGGTCAAGTTGAAATATATTGTTTGTACTAAGGTCAATGTGAATGCCAAATGAAGTAATCATGTAATGCAGGAGAAAATAGTGCAACAGGAATAACAGCAGACCTCACTGTAACAGTGATCTCCTCACAGGTGCATCAACTATCTATCTGTTTCTTGTTTACATAGTCTCTGACAACAACCTACAAGCATATACCAGGATTTGCACCATATATATATAGATGAGCTAGCCACCCACAGCCTGTACACTACCATTCTATCACACTAGATAGAACTTAACATATAAAAAGACAGTTACCCCCCTCTGCCAAAAACTGCCTGCATAAAGCAGTCAGTTCTGATGATGGCATATTTTGACTCCAAAAATTTGTTTTAACCACAAATGATGACAGTGAGATTCGAACTCACGCCCCGAAAGACTAGATAGCTTAAAAGGAAACCTGATTCTAGCGCCTTAGACCACTGGGCCATGTCACCTGGATTATCAGGTTCTTTAGACAAGTTGTCATTGCTCTTATGGAAAGTCAAACCATGGCCGCCGGGGCCTGTTTCTCCCGAATTTTTCATTCTCATCAGCGGATGCCTTGTTTTACTTTATGCTTTCTGAAAAGGTACAGGCTTCCTGTACAGAGGCAGTTTTGATAGTATCAATGATCAGATCAACTAATCAAAACTCCGATTCACAAGGTTGTTCGAGGCTCAGTTCATAGATTTCACGGCCTGGGTGACCGACCCCGGATTCTGATCCGTGATTGCCGTCTCGGCTCGGTACAGCCACTAGCGCGGTTATTAGTCCTTTTAACTGACTTTTTGACCTTGCTGTGTTCCCTTTGGCCCGTCATCTCAGTGTCGTG
>JABFYK010058289.1:0-12826 GCA_018849495.1 Termitomyces sp. T123_Mx157 | reverse complement strand
TGGAGTCTTTTGGTGGCTTTTGTCGAGGTAAATTTTTCTGCGTCTACAGTTTTCGACGCTCGGCTTACAGTTTTTGGCCATTTCTATTTTTATCTTCTTCAAGACTTTAAGGTTTACTTCCTCGGCCTCAGTTTTGAGGCCGGCGTATCACTATTGGAAGTTTTCTGGGTTTCATCTCAAATTTGAATTTCGTATATCGTAGACTAGTAGGTCCTTCAAATCACAAGTATCGTCTTGGGTCCATATCCAGCGACATTGGCTATACTCGGCGGTCTTGGAGAAGATTCCACTTGATCATTCGAACTTGATCTCGATGCTATCAATATTCCGTACTTTTTCGATCACTGATTGGTCCCCACAGAATTTAATGACCTGAATACCAATCCCTTGTACGCGCTCCGCTCCCTATTTTCATATCTTGCGGACTAGGTCCATCCCCATCGCTACCCAGTATCATCTTATCACCTTTAGATCCGGGGCGCTCAGACTATCTCCGAACTTCTTGATGGTTCTCACAGTTGACAGTAAGTATCACACGTAGCTGTACAGACAGTTACAGCTCGCCCCTTAGCCCAATCGGTGGCCTGACGGCGTAAAACAGAGATCCATCCATCCATCACAGTTGACAGTGTTGTGCTTTCATCCTGGCTTCATCCATGAACATCCTGCGAGAGGCTCGATGGAATGGTTGAATCTTTCCAAATAGACCTTCCTTCAATCCGTGGAAAGGTAGAGTGGGATACACCTACCGATCCATGCACACTCCGAACACATGGGCCTGAGGACCTACTAGTACCAAACTTGTGATTCGATTGAATCAATCAAATTTAGAGAGTATATGTCCATTCCATCATTCATGTCACTGTCATTCGGACATCAACCACAGTGCGTATCCAATTATAAATGATCGATCTGCTTTGACTATAAGTTCCTGCGTACGTATCTTGCCAACTACCCGTGATTCGCAATAATGTCAGCCTCAATAAACTTTGACGCGAAAGTTACTCCAACCCTTGGCATGTACGAACTTGGCGCTCTAAGTTCCAATTTCTTGTTCGGCCTGGTGACGCTGCAGATGTTCACATACTACGAGTTCGATCTTGTTCTTTGTTGCATTTTGGCTTCGATTGCTCACTAAATTGGCAGACAGTTCCAGAACGATTCCTGGCGTATGAAAGCATTTGTAAGTGGAGTTTCTTTGTAGATCGTCACGAACTCTGAGGCAAAAGATTATAGGTGGGTCTATTATGGTGAATACTAGATGAGAGATTTGAAACGACAACAATGGAGCTGACCTTGAACAGGATAATAGAGTTTGCTCATACGCTACTGTCCGCTCATTCCTTATATTGGGTTAGTGATGATCTGAGTGTTTCTCCGTCAATCAATTACGCATATTCTAGTTCTCAGTGATAAAATACGGACAGCAACAATCCATTGATCAGTTTCCTGCATCGCTTGGTCCAGCTTTTTTCTTGTCAGTAATCAATGGACCCGCGATCCAGGTGATGCATTACTCTTCAAGCAATACGGGATCCGGAATCACAAAACTTACACGTTCCCATAGGCGTTCTTTGCAAATCGCATCTGCGTACTAACCCAGCAACGGATCTTCTCATGGTTCCTCTGGTTCTTGTGCCTCCTACATTGCATCAGTCTTACAGGTGTCGCTGTTGCCGTTCAGAGGTCACAATTAATTACGGTTTTCCGAAAGCAGTGGCTGTGGTTACTTGCGTCATCCCTTGCAATTTCAACGATACTCGATGTATTGATCACATCCTCTATGGTATATCATTTTTTCCATCGACGAAAAACTACTCTCAGAAGGCACGTAGCTGTCTGCGCCATTCTATTTCTCTCAAATTTCTCTCTGACATTTGTGGGGAGTGTTTAGGATGAAGAGGGTACTCGATTGGCTCATTGTGTGGACTATACGTATGTGTGTAGTGCGACATGATTGAACAAAGCTCTTAATCAATTTCAATGAAGAGACGGGAATGCTGACAACGTGATGTTACCATCCCTATCTCATCATCTTTCACTGATGAGATATTTTCAGCTTCGCGACAGTGACCATGTTAATCACAGTGGGTATTTACAGGCTACCGTACTCTAGCAGTGTTTCTCGCTAATCTTTTGAAGTTTATCACAGCGAACAATTTTGCCTGGTTGGCGATGTTTTTTATCATATCCCGTTGTACGTTGCCTTATCTGGAATATCCGACTACTCGGGTCTAACATCCAGAAATAGTACATCTGAATTCATTATTGACCTCGTACGTGCCCAGTCAGTGCTTGGCATTACACAGATTATCCATTCACACGACAGACTTAATGATCGGACCACACTGCGTTCTCTTGAAGACAGACAGAATACCGCACAAGGCTTCTCCGACATAAACTTCTGCCTACAAACAAGGGTGGGCGTTATACAAATTCTGTTGCTCTTCTGACATAGTCATGATAGATGCGACAAAACGTCAGTCTCCCAATAACACAAACACAAGATCATAGGGAGAGAAGTACGACGGAGCAACAGAAATCGGAGCAGGACACAGCCTGGGCCGAAGCGAGGGTGCATAGACCGCGACGTTGAGGCGAGCCCCGGCCGGATGCACAACTCTTTTGATATTGAGAGCGATGCATTTGAGCTATTTTGGTGTTGAGAGACGCTGCATTTGTGCTTGCGGGGCCGTGAATAGAAGAGGTGGGAAGACAAGGGGAGAGACGGGAAAAAGTAAACAAATTGAAAGTGCTAGGGTAGGAGGGAAATCAAATCGATACAGTGGGTTGAACATTGAACCCACATTCTGCGCCTTTCGCTTTCAGGCCTGTGTTTGAGCTACAATCGAATTCATTGTGGAGGAGAAAAAAGGATAGGAGAGAAAATGAAAAAGAGAAAAAAATCAACAGAAGGGAACGGGTCAGAGGGGTCGAACCCAAACACCCTGTTACGCACGAATTTTGCGCTCACGAGGGTGATCAATGGTCAGTGGTTTGATGAGAGCGATTCGATGCGTTTGGCTACATTAGTGCTGTTCTCTTTGCTTGGTATGCTGAATTTATCTCTACGGAGTCATGGATAGGGGCGAGGGGATAGTTAAGATACGTTGTAGAACCGTTGATGGACCTCTGAGTTTAGACTGTTGAGTTTCTGCAGACTCCTGTAATAGGGAGGACGCGGCGACGCCAACGGTCAGCGGCGGAAGCAAATGACAACGAAGTGTGGACTAGAGTTGCCGGGGAAGAACGCATGTTTCGAAGTATTTGTCATCGGCCTAGATTTTCTTTCTTTCTCCAGAGCGGCTTAAGGATGCTCGTCATACGCTGGTAAGTATCTATCTCTTGCTCGGAGGATTAAAAATGATGCTATATGCCTAAGATGGACTAGTGCTAGATTATGATCGCAGATTGCATTTATTTCATCGACGTCTTCGGTCACTTCTTACTAGGACAACCGTGAAACCACTCATTTTCCATGTCAAACACGAAATTTCCATGCAGGTTGCCACTCCAAAAACTTATCTTTCTCATCCGCAGTCTCTCTAGACTGCTTATCTTCCAAATACAAAACTACAAGTTTAGATATTTCGAATCGGCGCCTACTCCAGGCTTATTCATAAAAAGAAGGTTTTCATTTGCGATCGACGAATCTATCAGTATGTGGATGCGGGCGAGTGATTTCCCTGCTTCTCCAGCATCAAGTCAAATTATAACGGTACCCCTTCACTTAGTTCACATCCAATATGTGCGTTACCCAGCTACTGTAACCCTCCCACGAATTACGAGAACAACTGCAGGACAATCTGAGCGCGTCAGTCACTCTTCCCGGCATCCTCTAGCCCTCGCCCCCATACCGTCACGTGTTCGTGCATGATTCTGCATACACTCGACCCAGCACTGACACTCAACTCTATTCAAGAATTTGTGGACCCGACACTCCCAATGTGCCACAAAAACTCTCCGCGAGGCAAGTACTACGCGGAACGAAGACAGTCGGGACCGTTGACACTCCTTACGTCGTGTAGAAGACCCTCTTCCTCCTTCGCTCGCGGCTCCACTGGCTTAAGAAGGTCGCGCTGCGGTCAATCAAAACCGCAAACGAGGGATGCGGAAAGAGTCTTGGTTCTATTTTGATACGTGGGCGGAAAGAGTCTTGATTTGATCCTGATACGTGGCGAGCGACGGGAAATTTCGAGCGATTGAGTGGCTGGGTTGGATAGGGAGGGTAGAACAGCCACCAAACTCTGAATTCATTGCTTGGGTCGAACGAGGAAAGGATTTTGTGGCCGTCTGCTCTGCTTGTATTATAAGCTTCAAGATTTCGGACGGTACATGAATGCATGATATACTACTCGAGCCTGGATTACAACAATCTTGAAACTCTAAGACTGAAATCCGACTAAATATCATTGGCCGAGCGTCTGAAAAGTTACACAACATTCGCTCTTCCTTGGTCCATATCCGGCGAACTCTGCCACCAAGTCTTTGGCGAACTATGAGGACGTTGGATATGGGTGTGCAGAGTACTGCTAGCATCTTCTGATTGGGATCCAAATTCTGGTTTGGATTTGAAGACTGGGTGATCACAACAAATAAGATGGTGGGGTCCGGCGAAATTCTAGCGTCAGGCGTCTTCCTGGCCGACGAAATTGAACTACCTCCTGTACTCAGCCGCACCGCTGGTGAGGCTATACAGCGAGGTTTCTTGACGCGTTGGGGCATGATGCGGGCCGGCCGATGAAGAGGTTTTGACTATGACAGGGTAAGGCGCTCACAAGCAGCAAGCAGCTCTTCGCGTGATGAGGCTACCACTCTCTGAAGTAGCTGTGTGCCCGTGGCGCAGAAAATAACTTATCAGGGAGAGTTCGTCTATTTTCGTGCTCATAGCCTTGATGACAGAGGATTACCTCAGCCTGCAGAGAAGTTGACTGCAGGATTTCTCTTCCTGGTCAACGCATAACCTGAAGATCAAGATGGTAAAAGCGAATATTCATATTCCCGATACTTATTGGCACATCTCACTAAATAGAGAGACGAGGCAGATGCAGGAGTCCCGTTTTCCCTGAGAACTAAGTTGATAAAGTATAGGCATGTCATTTTTCGGTTGTAGTGTATATAGCCTTCAACAGTCGCATCCGTTTTCCCTTCTAATGCCATCTTTTGACTTTAAATTGCGATTGCGAACACATTACGACTAGTCCGTCGATTCCCTCATGTGGCTGCCCCGGACCTTCTTTAGCTGCAGGACGCAGGCATGCCTTTTGCGAACACATAAAAAGCCGACAGCTTCTGCAACAAGTATTATTCGTCAAAGGAGATAATACGTAAAGGTCAGCTCATTTGTACCTGGATAGGTTCAATGAGGATTCGAGGCTCGGTCCTCGGGACGGCAGGCCGCGTGTGCTTGAGGCCAAGGCCGCCACGATACCTACCGTAATTGTTGAGTTGGTTACTCAATCCTATCCTCATGGGAGATTGGAAACTCTAGGTTGACCCAATCGTAATTTTACTGTGAGCACTAGGTGGGCGGTGTCTCTGCTCCGTTCAAAAACGTTCGCATCCAAGCAATCTCGGGCGGAAACAAGCTTCACAACTTGCCTACACCTCACGATCACCTCCTTCCCACTGTCCACTCGTCCTCCAGATCACCCACCCAGATCAGAGGGTCTGGGAGAGAATCACCAAACGCGAGGGAGAAGGTGGGATTATGTGGATGAGATGGCGTGTGATAGAAGCGATAGACTGGAGATGTTCAATGTTTGCAGAGAGCGGGAACACGACTTCCCGAATTCATTACTATCGAGAGCATGGGCGGCTGATACATATTTAAACCTCAGCTCCAAAGTCCATATGTTCTACTTGTGTCAGGGGTCTGTCTGACAAGGATTTAATCAGTCATTTTGTCTTGTAGAGTCACTCGAACCTGTCGAGCAAGATGCAACATGGCGTGGACAAGATGCAACATGGCGTGGACAAGATGCAACATGGCGTGGACAAGATGCAACATGGCGTGGACAAGATGCAACATGGCGTGGACAAGATGCAACATGGCGTGGACAAGATGCAACATGGCGTGGACAAGATGCAACATGGCGTGGACAAGATGCAACATGGCGTGGACTGATTCTCAACATATGAAGTTTTCAAGCTTTGGAAGATTTCCTTGCCCAGTGTGGTGTAGAATGACGGGTTCAGGTTGGAAAGATAGACAGAACTAGCAGTGGGCTAGATTAGCACGGAGAGGGCCCGTAACACAGATGAATCAAAATAATGTTCGTGAACGTAGTACTGAAGAGGCATGTCGAGTTCTTGAGTATATCAACAAGGTTGGTTGGATCCAAAGCAGTGCGATAGTCGATTGTCATGTCTTCCAACTGCGGAAAAGTAGGGCCCAGGAGCTCGTGATTTCCAATTCGATGATCATCTCTATTGAATGCAAAGTAGTTCGAAGGGAAGTTCCCCGGAAGAGCGATGTATATACATTGCAGATTTTTAGATCTCTTCAATACGTTGTGAACTTCTTCCGCGTGTGGTAATAATCTGGGACAGGTTGTGCTTAGAAAGATATTCCAAACCACTACTATACACTATACAAAGTGGCGAACCACCGATGGCCCAGACGTCCGGTCAATCAATAGGGGTTTCAAATTATCGAAATAGAGATAGTTGTTGAATTCCGGGTGGGAGACACTCGTAAAGGAGCGATACAACAAGCGCAGTTATACGCATGGCAAAGATCAAGTATGCCCAACTCGACGTCCAGAAGGACTCTGTGGAGCTATCCCCAGAGAATTTCAATCAAAGTCGTCAAGGTTCGAGTTCAAGCGTCCTCGCCGTGGCAGACGAGTTCAAGGCTCACAAAGCTGAGTAGCTAGGCAATGCGGATGACCACACCGTCTCTTCTGCAATTATGTATTTCTCTAGATCCGTGGCGTAGTCTATCATGAATCAAAAGACTCCGACTCGATGTTAACTGGAAATTGATGACATTCTCTCGTTGCTACTGTATCCACACTCAACTCGCAAGTCATTTCGGGAGCTTTGAGACTGAGGTCAATGATGAGCGGACCAGAGCGCCCTTCCGATAATTGGATTGAAACAACATAATTTCCGACTCCTTGTAAGGAAGCAATCAACGCTTTCTCTGTATACCCTTCTTTCCATGTTTTGCTGACCTGATCACGGCATTTACGAATGTCCGATAACCGCCTGAGCAACATACGGTTCCTCGAGATATTTAACTTCCTCTTCTGTCAGCTTCATATGTGCCACGGCTACATCGGGATGTCAGTGAAATCAGCATTCGGATGCACAACCTCAGCACAAAGACTGAAAAGTCGATCGTAGAAACAAAGAACAAAACAACAAAACCGTACAATGCACAAAAAAGGGGGGGTATGCACACGAACAACACTTTAGAAAAAAGCAAATCTGGGGACAAGAAAAGGAGGAAGAATGACGAATGAACAAACTCACCAATCAGCTCCTCCAAATTCTTCATACTCGTCGTACCCACAATGGGTGCCGTAATACCCTCTTTCGAGAGGGACCACATTACCGCGATCTGAGCCATTGATAGACCTTTCTGGATCGCTAGATCCTCGACGCTACACGATTTTGTTTGAGCATTTGGTTTTGAAACAGAGGAGAGACGAGGCGACGTACCGCTTGACGATCTCAGGCGTTCCGGCTGCCTTCAGGTAATGGTGAAGAAACCTACATATTACACGAGTAGAGTTGAGTGAGTCACGGAAAGAGGGACTAAAAGACACACTGATCCGTCTCCCCGCGCTTTGTCTGCTCTCTCATCGGACGCGTAAGGAGCCCACGGGCAAGTGGGGACCAGGGGATTGCACCGACGCCGAATAGCTGATCAGAAGGAATATAATATCACTGCAGCACGCGAAGAGGAAAAGCGTACCTTGAGTGTGGGGAACATCTCGCGCTCTTCTTCGCGATAGAGAATGCTATGGTGGTTCTGCATCGAGATGAACGGGGTGAGATTGTGTGTGATTGCATAGTCTGTAGATGACTATTTTGAGCTTCGACACGATAGGATGTAGTAAAGGCAAAGCATACTTTGCATTTGGTGGACTGAGAGAGAGATGTAGTTAGTCGAGAGTCAAGGAGGAGCGAGGAAGACGCGCATTGGTAAGCATGACATGAGCTCATGCCGATGTAGCGCACGTATCCGGCTTTCACAACGTCGTGTAAGGCTTGCATCTATTTTGTTAGTTATTTAGCCGATTGAATCAAGCAGGGGGAAAAGGCGGTGCATACGGTCTCCTCGATGGGCGTTTCATAGTCAAATCGATGACCTGCATACATCACTCCATATCATTACACGTGGACCTAAGATGAAGAGGTGAACATACATTGCAGTACGTCGATATAATCTACACCGAGACGCTGGAGACTCGCTTGGACCGAATCGAAGATGTGCTGAATATTTCGCACGTTGGGACAAGACCATATACGTAAGGTGATCAAAGAAACGGACTTTGCGATTCAGCCCACGCTGATTAACGTACCCAAGATCGTCAGGCTTCTCACCATTGGCGACGAGGTTCGTTGCGTATTCACGCGCGACAGTGAAGTATACCTGACATCAGATCAACGAGACTTGGTCATCGTAGAGAACGGAAATGAGAACAGACTTTGGTTAAAATGACGATCTCCGTGCGCTGGAACGATGGCTTTTCCTAAGATTATCTCTGAGAGACCGTTGGAGTATACCTGTGCAAATCTGAGAACGATGATCTATACGTGAAATAAGATATGCACGTACATTGGCAGTGTCGAACGTCTGGATGCCTGCGTCGTACCTGTCCATTCATGCACTCGATCAGAAGTTCTTTATACGCGGAAAGAAGAAGAAAAAAAAACAGTACACACGCGAACTTTATATGCTTTATGGCCTCTTCCTCGCTCAAGACCCACTCCTGCCATTCAGAAGTTCCATACTGCATCGTGCCAAGGATAATCCTAGATACTTTCAGGCCCGAGTTTCCTAGACGGACTACATGCCATATTAGATTGTCCATAAGAATCATGTTTCACACACACCTACCATAAGGGACCTTAGACATCGTTTTTTCAGCCATGGGTGCGATCTATTTGAGAGGAAATTGTGGGGCAGTGGGTGCTTGATAATAGTGTCGAAGAAGCTTTTGTAGCTCGCCGGTCGGCCATGGTCATGAATGTATGACTCGTGGAGTGGACGTAAACGACGATGCAGATAAGATCTTTGATAAGATCTATTCAGCGGTTGGGAGGCCGCTGATCCCTTTCACAAAAGCATGGAACCTTCCTACCTCGTTCTGCATGACGCGTCAACTTGAATTGCGTTGATTCTTGTCAGTCAGGTTTGAGGGAGACATACGACCCGCGGGTCTATGCGAAACAAATGTAAATCCCTGCTACTTAAGTACATACAAAGGTGGACGCACACACAGGGATGACACTACCAGGCTTGTACAATGACAGTAGAAAGACCTCGTCAAGAGCTAAGCCCTAGTCGATTTAATCCAGAATGGGAATCATGTACTAGCTACTTACTGAAGCAAGGCACAGGTGGTTGCGCCAGCTCGGGGACGATTCCTGATGTACCAAATAAGCCTTTTGTTTTCATTGTCTTATCGTCTCTACTACTCGGCGGTGCAAAATCTTTTAAGAAACATGCAATGTGCGTTGATTTTTTTCTCGTGTTCATCGTAATTTGGGATCATATTCTATCGGGGTACTACATGGTCTTCACTTCGTAAGTGAGAGATCGACTCCTTTTGGACCCTTTGATGACTTCTTGATTCCATCACTCATCACGTTCTCCGAACCGCGAGAGCCTCTCAAAGAATTTGCAGATTGTTATTTAGTTATCGGGTATGGTGTAATGGCTAACATTGCCGCCTCTCATTGTCTTTGCAAAAAGTCACCGCGGCAGCTCGGGCTTCAATTCCCCGTACCCGAATGAATGTGATGTGGAGCTCATCATCTTTTAGATGCGGCCCAGGAAAGATGTGACGCCGATAGCAGTGTGCTAGCCATTGCGCCAGAGCGGTCCCGCTCTATACCCAGGATCCATTATGGATAAGACTCCAACACTTTGTATAGTGCCCATAGCAGGAGCAGATTCAACAGAAGTAACCGTTCCAGCGACGCCGCTGATTGCTTTACTCACACCCAGATGCGCAGTCGTGAGTCCTACCGTCCCATGCTCCCCAATGCCGACCAGGGGACAGTTGACCCGCGTGACGAAGCGATTTTGCCGCGCATATGCATACAACCGATATAGGTATGAGCCCTATTTGACAAGAGCCCGGGCTGAGTCAAAGATGTGTCCGAGTTAACCTCGAGCAAAATCCGTTCTTGGCGCACACACTGGAGCTTATGAAAGCTTGACATTTGATTCCATTCGGAGTCATCCATGCGATTAGACGTTGATCAGGCGAGTACATGTAGGGATAGACTCAAATGACTTGGAAATTGCTTGGATCATTCTTCGGAGATCAAGCAAAAAGGATACTTCTGCATGGGGAGAATCGAAGGATCCAAAATGATACTACCCTAACACAGAGTGTTCAACGTGCCTGTAGATAGGGATGAGTTCTACAGATTTACAGATCATATAAATATCATAAATAAGTAGACAGGTATCTTACCATCCCTTGGCAGTCTTGATAAGAGATATTTCTAGGATGTATAAGGAGTATATGAAGCACGACTCGAAGAATAGTCAATAACATAGGCCTGCCACCTCATAGAGGCGACAGCAAAAGATCGATAAGGAAGGTAGGTAGAGGAAGGAAATTTTGACATATTTGACACGGATAATATCCATATGTGAAGTTGAAATCTGTCTGGAAACTGCTTGTTTATGATTCCGTACAGCAACGACATAACAACTCCCCGAATACCTTGATCACCAGGCCATATTCGCTATAAGACCCTTAGGGAACGTCCTCACCAACAGCTTCCTTATTTCATCCATAAACAAGATACCCAACGCCAGCGGCAGGGGTATAACCCAAAATTCTACTGGAACTGATGCTGTTCCAAAGAATGTCTGTATCCCCGGAACCTCCGTGACAAAAACTGCGATAACAAACGAAAGAACGGCACCAACCAAAATCCAGGGGTTTCGCCTCTGCTTATGGATGGGGTCGGCCTGGAGGATCGAGAGACGTTTGTTACGGACGGAAAGAATGTTGCCCCATTGGAGTATGACGATGGTAACGAAGCATACTCCTTGTCCGACTGCGTTGAAGTGGTCGAGCTCGTTCTGAGTGTGTCCGTAGAACCCATCAGAGTATTTCTCGAATGCCAAGAACAGAGCGTGTGCAGGAATACCGGCATATTTCCACATATAGAGGAAAAACATCGCGTGCGAGGTAATGGTCTCCATCATCCCGATGAATAGGTATGCTTGGCTATAAATCTTCAGATTGATGAGATGATCCTTTTTGTGGTCGCGCGGTGGAAGCATGAGGAGATCAAATTCCTCCTTCTCCATGATGAGCGAGAGACAGAGGGCGAGGTCCGTGAAGCAGCAAATGATGACCATAAGGAATGGAGAGAGCGGGAGAGGAACACCTAAGTAGACGTTCATGATAACCGGCCAGGCTTCAGACCAGCTGCCTGACGGCAGAAGATACGCAATAACCTTCTGTAGGTTCTGAAACACCAAGCGCCCGAGACGAATACCGTCAATGATAGAGTCGAAATTGCCCATGAGGACGAGATCAGAAGCCTCAATCGCGACATCGCTCCCGGAGACTACAGCAACACCAACGTCGGCTGCTCTGAGCGCCGGAGCGTCGTTGACTCCATCCCCGGTAACCGCGACGACATTGTCGCGCTTCTGTAACGCAGTAACGATGCTCAGTTTCTGTTCAGGCGTCGTCCGAGCAAACACAATCTCCTCATATCGCGTAACGATGTCCCAATGATATTCCGTGAGCATAATCAGATCCTTCCCTTCCAACACGAGACTCTTCTGGATACGGTTGGCAGGGTCCAGATAGCTCGGAAAAGGTGCTCTAGTCATCTTGTTCATCCGCTGATTCATTTCGTTGAAAGAGTCAGGCTCAGCATGGGTAGTGATAATCCCAATTTGTCGGCCAATCGCAGTGGCGGTCAACCCAAAATCTCCAGTAACCATAAAGAACCTAACACCAGCTCTTCTACACTCCTTCACAGTATTCACAGACTCAGGACGAGGAGGATCCATGAGACCCAGGAGTCCCACAGCGGTTAATCCCTCAACGCCGCTCTTCATGATCTCGGCGCTAAAGTCGTTTGAGCGGATGGGGGCGTAGCGAGTATAGCGACGCATGCTGATGCGAAATGGAGCGCTGTTTAGTTACTAAGCTTAAATGGAATTAAACTGTTCAATAAACTCCTCCAATTTTCACTAGTATCGTGGGGCTTAGTTACACTGGCGCACACTTATAATAGTGAGGTTATAAATTTTAATTGATTTATTTTAAAAATGCAAACGGCGTTCACACTTCAAAAGGGTTCAAATCAAATTTGTAAATTAAAACCCGAAGCTACTACTGATGCGTTGACCTAAGACGTCCGCTCCCTGGGGACTCCGAGCCGTGGCAAAGTAATTGCTTGGTTGAGTCCCCACTTTTCCGCTCCCTTTATACCTTCTCCTCTATGCACGGACCACGCGTTTCCATCGTGACTCGGACTCGTTTTCCAGCTCGGCCATCCGGTATGTCGTGTTGCCGGTTGTGGACGTGTTTATGGGTGCCCCGGTGCTCGGCATCATGGCTAAGGTTTTAGCCTCCCGTGTCTGCTTACTCCTTCCTCCGTTTCC